>QNQO01010419.1:0-27500 GCA_003290165.1 Berberis thunbergii | reverse complement strand
TGTAGTTGAACATAAACAGATTAAAAAATCAAAGAACCCACGGTTTGATGAAGAAATCGTTTCACCAAATGGTACCAATAGGATTAAAGAAAGCACAAAAAAAGCCTTCGATTCCTATGGAAGTAGAAAGGAAATTGAAGTTGGCTCTGATACCATGTACAAACTCTTGAAGAAATATTTTTCTGTGTGTTATTAAGATTATAAGGAGGTATATTTATACAAAAGTATTCCCCACAATTATAGGAGACTTAATAGTTGTATCTCCTTGATTTCATGAGATCCAATATTAGAGGAGGATTTATATGAAGAGGTTACTATAACAACAACACCCTTTCTTATTTACACAAGATTGAGGTTGACTCTTTCCAACATCATTAACCAAACTGTCCCGACCACTACACATTTTATTCCATTACAACTCCCTTCCTTTCCTTTTGTTTGACTATCCCTAATAAAAAAGAATAATCATTCTATCAACCATAGTTTGACTCAAATACCAAAACAAAAGTTCCTCATGTCACAACTTACTCATTTAACTAATCACTTAAAACTAACTCAAATATTTCAAGACACAATTTGTCCAACCGATCCATCCACATAGATTTTCCTATCCCACCACTAGGTCATAATCCTTAACTCAAATACTTCCTAATGAATTGAACCTACTTGGGGATCAATATTTTAACTTATGATACCATCCGCCACAATACCTGAGGTTGAATGAAAAAATAGCCCGAGTGCAATCTCACACTTATGAATCTTCTCTCTGACGATTGCCTAGGTGTGTGGGACACCAACTAACGTAACCATCATCACCTCCTAGGCAAGGCACACTTCTAGAACACCAACACATTCCACCTTCCACCTTCCACCTTATCAAAAGTCGGGATGTCATAGGCCCACCTCATTAGAACTGAGTCACTTTAGGTTCTAATACCAACGGTAATTTAACTTACTCTCATGCTACTCACTGAAAGATTTAATACCAATAGTAATTTTACCCTCTCATGCTACAGATTTTGTCTCCATTTAACCACTCTTGCAGAGATGCCAAATATATCGTCCAATAAATTGTATCCAATAGGGATCTAAACCCTGACTTATGATACACCATCTGTTGTCACAACACCAATGCCTAACGACATTTGGCATGGCTTACAGCCCTACAAAATAAGGGTCTAACGAAATGAAACTAGCTAGCATTTTTGCAGTGCTTTGCCTAATGGTTGTAGGCTGGATTTTAGAATTTTGTTTACCTTCCAAAGTTCAAAGTTGGTGAGGCTGTCAACATTTTGAAAAATTGTAAATATATATATTCAAAACTCACCAAAATCTAATTGTTTTTTTTTAGATAATAACAAATAATTATCTACAACTACATATAAAATGATACTAGCAACCAAAAATATTTTATTTGTTACCAAGATGTGGAGTATTACATAAGTTGTACCATAAAAAATGTATTACATTTAAACCCCGCACTAAGAAAAAAAATGAAGCTAGGAATGAATACACAAACAACAAAGTAAAGTTCTTTGAAAAAAAAACACAAATAAATAACAACATGAACTTCATATTCCTCTCATATGTATCGAACCTCCAAAGTGGAAACAACAATCATTTTATAAAAAACTATCAAGAGAAGAGTGACAAAGAAGAAGAAGAAAAAGAAGAAGAAGAAGAAGAAGAAGAAGAAGAAGAAGAAGAAGAAGAAGAAGAAGAAAAAGAACAACAAAACCTTCATGTTCCTTCATCACCCAATTCATCTCCGCCTTTCCAAAACCTCTGCTCCCAAGGTTGACGACACGTGCTCACCTTTACAATTGCAAACGCTAATCAAACCCTAATAAAGCCTATCAATCAAGTACAATACGTTGCATCCTTCGACCCCACCTACGCACAATAGAAAACTATAGTGGATATGAAGAGTGAAGAAAAATGAGGGAAAGGGTGACTGAAGAAATATGAGGCATACGACAACAAAGCCATAAGCCAAATCCTTTATTTGTTTGGTTTATGCATTTTTAGAGAATACATGTCTATGTGCATGTGCACGAAATTATAGCATTTGCTAGCCCTAATCCCATTCCACCAATTGTTCAACACTTCAATATTTTATACTAAAATTTTTGCTATTTGGCACGAGTTTTAGATTAGGTTGAGCTCGACCTTGGCAGTACGTTGTGTGAATTTAGCAAAGCCATGACAAAGCTATAAAACCCACGTGTGACTAAATAGCCATTTTGGTGTAGTGCATTTAGCCAAAAAGACATTAGTTGTGTCATAAGAGTGTAATCTCACACTTCAAAATCTCTCCTTGAATAGGAGTGTGGAGACCAATTGGCGCAACCATCATGTAATACTCGTCTAATTACATAAATATAAATACTATTTATTTATTTGTAATGTATTATAATTTATATATAATTTGTAAAATCTTGTTTTATTTGTAGTGGGTAAAAGAGTAGAAAGTGTAAGTGTGTTTAGCAAGTTATTAGAGAAACCCAATCTAGGATACTAAATTCATATACCAAGTATACAAACAACTATATATGCTAAAATCATATACCAAGTATGTATACTAAAATCATACTTTTTTTTTTCAATTCATTTTTTTCACTTTTTTTTAGTTGAAGAAAAGAACATAAAAATGAACTATATCTCAAATGCAGCTTAACAAGTCCAGATGCATTACAATCAAATACTCATATGAACTATAACGCATTAACATGCCTTTTCTGACCCTTCACATCTCAAGGATCACCATAAAATCCACCAATCAAATTAATTACATAACAATCAAATTCAATTCATGGTATGCAAATACCAAAATGTAAAACAATACAAATACTCAAATTCATCTCATCAAGAAATGAATCATCGCAAATTGATTTCAACGTACTAATAACAACTTCACCTCTAAGGTGAATACGTAGCAAAATCAACCATATACAAAGGTTATCACAGTTTATCATGTAGTCATCTAATTCAGAATAATATATTTTGATACTATATTCATGTAATGCTCGCATAATGTGCTCGCATAATTTCCATATAATAAATATTTCAATGGTTTAGTTCTAAACATAGTTATTTCCAAAACCTTATTTAGTTTACCACTGACCTTTCATATATCACATAAGCACAAATGATGCACAATGAACAAATTAGATACATTTACTTAAAATATGCATCTCGAGGCATAATGTATTAAAACGCTAAAATTGAAATATTTCATAATGCAAAATAAATTTATTCCAAAATTAAATCTCGACGCGGCGATTGCAATAGTGATAAAGGTGTAAAAACAGTGTTACGGTTAAAATTTAAATTGGGTCAAAGTTCAATCACAGTCAAGTATGACATCATCATCTTTGCCACTGCCAAAGCAGAACCAGAATTTTGCTTAACCTACAGTTTTCAATTCAATGTAGCTTTCTCAATTCTCATCCAAGGCCAACATTTTACCCATCATTAGAAACATGTCATCTCAAACTATCCAATGGAAATCTCATTTAAACATATTATTCATAACAACAACAGATATTCGTCGATGAATAGACCCAAATGACCATGTGTACCTCTATTTTACAATACACTGTGTACATAACAACTTTTGCTCAATTGTAACTATTGCAATTCTGCAACAAAATTAGTGATCTACATACCTATGAAAAGCTTACATATTTAACTTTCTATTAATATATTCTTATTAATGAAATCAAAACTAGAAATAGTTGTAATTTGTATTGAAAAATTCTCACTTCAACATCCCAAACCAAAGCATAAATAGTCAAATAATCACCTCTTATTCAAATAAATCCAAATTAAATGTGAATAAGATCTACCTTATTAATCAAATTAAAGTGAAAGATTGCAAAATAATCCAGATTAAATGTAAAGCGAATATTGAAATGTTTTGGTAGATCATACAAAACAAGCTTACTCTCTTACTATGTAAATTTATTCGATTGTAAATTAATCGAGCTTACAAGCTTTAAATTAATTCGATTGTAAGAGACTAAAATAATTCACTCACATTAAATATTTCACTCACTTTACATGCTTTACAATGTAAAGTGAGTAAGCTTGTAAAGTGAATATTGAGTAAGCTTAGAAAACAAACTTACTCTCTTACAATGTAAAGTGAAATATTAAATGTAAAGTGAAAATTGAAATGTTTAGGTAGATACTTATTTTGCGTTTTGGTGAGCTTTAAATTTTTAGGTAGATCTTACATTTAAAGGTGAATATTGTAAAGTGAAAGCTTGTAAAACAATTCAGATTTTAAAAGAAATGAGATTTTAAAAGTACACATTCAGATGAGAAATTATTCAGATCTTATACTCATAAAACAATTCAACACCATATAAAGTAACACACCAAACATACACAGACACAAGGCTACATGCGTATATCTATATTATCTTAACAAGAAACTCTATATATATATTGTTTTTTAACTTCATTGAAAAAGTATGGGTGTTACACATCACCGTTTTTTTGGACTATGCGCCTTTCCAGCACACCACTGCCCTCTACTTCATCGACAATGGAGTGTCACAAACTATCAAACAAGAAAAGTTCACTATTGTCTGAATAGTTGAAGTTGGACTAGGAAGTATCAAAGTTCTATGACCAATAAAATTCATAGCTTTGCATTTCCTAGAATCATCAAAATTCTCCTAATCATAATCAAGGAATGTGATTTCTCGAAAAATGTTGAAATTTCACAAAATATTTTTTTTTGAGTTGCCAAAATTTCTTTTGAAATCCAAAATATTCATTTCTTTTGTTAGGCCAATGTCAATTTCCATACATTTTAACCCGTTTTAACCTTAGTTTAGCATTAAAATTTTGTTATATAAGTGATTCTTATGCAATATATTTTCGCATGACATTATGAGTCTTGTGGCACTCTTTATGTAGTATGTAAAACTTCCAACCAAAATTTTTACATTTTTTCTATACATAGCAAAATATTTCTTAAAATCAATTTACTGAAATCACCTAAAAAACGAATCACAATCCTTGGATATAATATTTGTAAACCTACAGTAATATAAAGATCACACGACAAGAGCTCATTTTTTGACTCGATTCCCACCACCTAGTAAGGCCTCACCTCAATGGGGACTTTGGTTTCTCGCAAGTTAGTTCACTTTTTTCTCTAGCAAAGATTTTCTCTAAATATACGTGTATTAAGATGGAGGTTTCAACTTTAATCAAATTCTTGTAACCACTAGAGTGACTTATGTATCACTCAAACTAAGATAAATAGGTTGGGGATGAGGGAGAGATTCTATATAGATGCAGTCATTTTTTGCTCCCTGTTCTGATCTGGTTCCTGCTGACCTGTTGACCTACACAAGTAGCACACATGAGCCACAAACCACCGTGGGGTGGCCAATGGCACTCCGATGCTAAAGTCAGACATGGATCTAAGGAAGGAGTAATACTGTAACATGGAATTTGAAGTGTACCTTAGCTTACCAACCTCATGTCTTATTTAGAGTGCAAGGAGTCCCGGTTTAACCAAGCCATCATGGGCGTAGATTAGGGAGGAGATCTTCGTGGAGACCCCTCTCTAATTAGGAGTCGTCCTGTAGGAGGGAAGTTCCATGTTAGCTCTGTGCTCCTAGATACGCGGGACATAATTCCCAATCCAAGAGCATTCCGTAGAAGGGAGTTTCCATGTGTGGAAGATACTCTGGTGTTTGCATCCTGGTTGTGAGCAAAAAGCAGTTGTAGTTGCCCGTCTAATGTAGATCCTCGATATACTTGCCTAAGGAGGGCTTACGGGTATTGAAGACACTATGAGATGTGTGGGCCTAACATGCTGTGTGAGTCCGGGTTCGCCTAGCGGACTAAAATGAGCGAGCTTAGAACCACTTGGGCCTGATCAGTGTTGGGCTGATCTAGGGCCCATATTTTATCGAGATTATCATGACACGTGTATGGCTCAGGGGCGTGACCATTTTTATGTATCATCAGCTACTCCCTTTCGATTTAGTGGGTCGTCACATCGGTTCACTAAGTCATATTTTGAAGGGATGCACCGCTCGTGATGATTGAATGCGAAATGTTGCTTGAGTCGCACGCCACATTAATTGGGTTTGCATTGGTTCGGTGGAAAAGGGACGGGAACATATCCTCTATATAAGTCCTCCTCAATGTTGAGTCTGACCCTTTTGTTTTACTTATTTTTGAAGATATTGTTTTGAAAGGTTCATTTCTATTCTTCATGGCTTGAGAAAACCTTCTTGATGATGTTGTCCAAGCCTGGTCTTGCTTAATTCTGTACAAAGTTTGGAGTTCATGAAGACTTGTCGTTGTACCTTCTGACAGGCGACAAGACGCCAAATCACTTTTGATAGATTTTATCTGTTTAATCGGAGGATGCTTCAAACTGGTGTGTGTTTCCCGATTCTGGATGTGATTGGATCTCTTAGGGATTCCTCCGGCTTTGACGGGACCCAATGGATATGGGATCATCCTCATGATTTTGCTTAATGCTAAGGAGGTCGGCGTTAGTGTGACCTCACGGGTGATTCAGTCGCTAATCTCTCCTCGACTGCAGAGAAATGTTGTTTGCAAAATGAAGTCATCGAATTACTTCGTTAACCTGCCTGATGACTTCAAGTACTGGCAGAAGTATTGCTTTCTGGCCCTTGCAGATTCGAAATATTTTCTATTCTAGGGTCGTTCGCTTGAGCGACAGTTCAGGCCGCTTCGTAAGTTCAACTCCTTCCTTGTGACTTTGATGTGCTTGATAGCAGGTCGAGTGATCATTACTTGTGTTCTCTTGCAAGAAGGTTTGCCACTACTTCTCTTACCTTAAAGGTGCAAACCACCATGGAGACATTTTGTGCCATTCGAAAAAGGTGGCGATTGATATCATAAAAGTTTCCAATTTTGTCCGTAGTAGACTGTGGGACAATTGGAATGTCACTTCCACTCTGTATCGAGAGTCGTGCATTAAGTTGGAAGATGGGGCCCCTTCTAGGAAGAAGAAGGCAACTAGGGCCAAGACTCTCGTTCTATTTGATGTGGAGGATCTATCTGAGACGCTTGCTTCCTTTGTGAGGAAGAAGCCTCGTGTTAAAACTGGGTCGTCTGCGGCACGACTCGCTCTAGTGAGTGAGGAGCCCGAGTCCACTAGGCCTGTTGAGGCGAAGACTAATGTTCCCGGCTTGGAGAAAAATTATATGCGGTTGGTGGGAGTTGCCGACGGGTTGAACCTTAGTAACGCGTAATTCAAGGCTCTTAATGACCGTCTGGTGCGGGTTGCAATGGCAGTTTCTGCTAGTTCTGATTCGTGTGGGGTTGTTTCGGTAAAAGGCTCTTTTGAAGACTCGCTGAGTTGGTGGAATATAATCACCTGACTGTTGACTCGCCTGAAAGTGGTCTCGGTATCGACCGTGTCTCATGTACTCCGCATTGCTCATCGTCTTGTTCTAGGCCACCGCTAGAACTGCTAGAAGGTCATTTGGATACTTTGCTCCCTCCTGCCTCCGGATCCTGTTGAGTCGTCTCGCAATAAAGGGTCGGTCCTTCTTGACAAGGGAAGAGCCACAAAGGAGAGTCTCATGTCGGTGGCGACCGTAAAAGACAGTGCTGGCATAGTTCCCGATCAAGGAAGGCTTCGCCCAGACGCATGGATAAACCTATTTGCACCTGACTTGGTAAAGATGAGCTCTTAAGTTTCGCATCAAGAGGTGAATGTAGAGTATGCTTTGAGGAAGCACAAAAGAAGGCGCCACAACTGGTTGATGGATCATGCTCCGAAGATGATACGGTTGAAGGATGCATGGATAAGGGTCTGAAGTACCTTATGCTGGGTATGTCTCATATGAGCCATGCGATCGTTGCTGGAATGGAAGTCGAGGCAGCTCTTGAGAGAGTATATACCTTAGAGCGTGTCTTTTCTCATATGCAGCTGCTGTATTTTGATGTGTTCCGTGAAATTGAGCGGCTTAATAAACATGCTAAGGAGAAGTGGTTGGATCAGTCAATTGTGGCCGCTGAGGCTTAGGAGCTCATCTAGAGGACCTTGAGCATAGTCTAACGAAGGTAGTGTTCGAAAGGGACAAACTCAGGCAGGAGTTGAGTCGAGCCCGCGAGGTGAGAAAGGCAGAGAATCAGCTCGAATTGGGGTGGCATGAGCTTAGTGTTGTGAAGGTGCGACACGCTGACTGGCAAGTTGGAGCTATTGGAGCGTGAACTTGTCGATGTGAAGGTGCGAGAGAGAGAATTTCTTCAGTAGCAAGGCAAGTATGAGTTCCGCTGAATTGTATATGGCCGACTAGAGTTGTTGCCTCTGATGAAGGAGAAGCATTCGGAGTGGGATCTTTGTCGTTATAAGAAGATGTCGTATGCAAACTTGTCTATTACCTATGAGTCATCGGATGAGGAAGACGGTTCAATCCCTGACGTCCAGGTCGAAACGCATATGGATGCAACTTCTACTGCTGAAATGTTGGAGTGCCCGCTTGGTTAACCATCATGTCTATATAATGGTGTTTTCCAATCCATGTAGGCACTATCTTTCGCAGAGCTTATGTTTTGTAATGTTCTTGCTTGAAGAAAGTGTTTTGGGTTCTCCAAAGGCTGAAGGTGGATCTCCCTATCTGGAGTCTTCGAATGTTCTGACATTTGCAAAAGTGAGGCATAGTAATAGTTTTCGTTATGCGTGGCCACCTGCTATGGGTGCACATGTAGTTGATCTGCTGGGATCTCGTAATTTATTCTCATTTCACAGAGAAGTAGTACGGATTTCCTACCAAGGGAGATGCCTTGGTGTTACACCGTACCACTTGTGTCTTCGTGTGCTCGAATCCTGCTACTAACCGATGTCTGATCGAAGTGTTGGTTGATGTGCGTTGACTCTGGGTGTGGTAGCTCTTAGTCACACCTGCCATCACATATGTGAAAAATGATATCTCACTACACCAAAAATCCCCATTAGCAACGGTTCTAAACCGTGGGGGTAACCCATTGTAACGGCTAAGAGCCGTGGGCTACAGAGACCTCGCGAAATTCCTTTTAATGGCTATAAACCGTTGCTAAACATTTTAGCAACGGGTTTATGCTTAAGGAGGTGTGGTGATTTTCAGCTTTTAGCCACGGTTTAAAACCGTTGCAAGAACAATAGCAACTATTTTTAGCAGTGGCCACAGTAGCCACGGTTTTAAGCCGTGATAAGGTATGTATAATAGCAACGGTTCTAAACCGTGGCTAACAAAGTAGCAACAATTTTAAGCCGTGGCCACAGTAGCCACGGTTTTAAGCCGTGGCCACAGTAGCCACGGTTTTAAGCCGTGATAAGGTATATATAATAGCAACGGTTTTAAACCGTGGCTAACAAAGTAGCAACGGTTTTAAGCCGTGGCTAAACATGGAGAAAGAAGCCGTGGCAATGCATGGCCACGGTTGTAAGCCGTGTCAACTGATGGAGAAAGCCCACGGTTTCTAGCCGTGACAAGATTCGACCACGGTTGTAAGCCGTTTGCAATTAAAACAAAATAAAAAAAAATCTGGTTTGTTGCGACGGTTTGAAACCGTTGCAAATTAATATAATCGAAAAAAAAATTTATATTTTTTTGTTGCTGCAGCAAAATCACAGCCGTGGCACCTGCAAAATCAATCCTTACTAAGGTTTGTGTCATGCCTCCGACACGAATAAGATTCCACAAACTATATGCTAGATAAATACAAAATCAACCGTAAAAAGGAACTTGTCAAGTTTTGACGCCAAACAAAAACATGTAAACAAATAGCACTAATGTACAATAACAGGATTAACCTGAACAAATGGAACCTTGTTATATCATGTTTCACTCACATCTAAAACAAAAGAATTTCTCTATGTTTTTTCCAACAATACAAATCCACGTAGTCATAATTAATGTAAGAAAATACATAGATGCAAATTGATTTCTCTCATACCTTCTCTACTGCACATTCAAGCTGAAAATATCAAACCCATCACTGCAAATGTCTTAGCAGAGTTATAGCTTCTTCTTCCCATTTGATTGGCTTCATGAACAAATTGTTTTTTTGCAGTTATTTGTTCTTGCATCAGAGGACTATCCAATGCCCCAAGAAGCATACCCATGAAGAACCCAAGCGCTCCTCAGCAACTGATCTCTTATTCCTCTGGAACTTCAGTTGGGTAATACCTTGATTCTTAGGCTTACCATACACAATACCCTTAGGAACAGGCCCCATTTCTTTCGGTAGTTGCTTGTTCAATATACTGAAAATGATGAAAATGCAGCACCTGGTAGTTGCTTGTATATGGCACCGGTGATGGTTGATACAACGACACACTTTGCACCCCAAAAACAAGCAATGTATGCGCATTCTCCTGTCCAACATACTACTGTTCGTACTGGCTCAGACCTTCAGAGCCCTGTAGTATAAAAATTAGTCAGTACTCAATGACAGACAAACATGACCTATAAAGATTGCTAATAAACCAAAGCTGATGATGAAAATGATGAAAACACTGGCAGCGCTTTGGAAATTTTACCATTCTCTGAATCTTGGTAATCAGACAACCTTCCCAGCTTCCAATCAATGAGTGATGATTCCTGGCTGTTAGAATCTACATTGGAATTTGATATCCTTGAACTAGAATCCTACCCGAAAGTCGCTTTTGAAGAATTCAAACAGGTCGAAGATTCGACTCTCCTAGTACATAAATTAGTACCCCAAAACCCCTCATATAAACTTTCAGGAAGTGGTTTTGGATTGATATCAGGTAAGCCCAATTCCATAAAACCTCAAGTATTGTCATAGTTACATGGGGTTTACAGGTCCTAACCCATCAACACTGTCCTGCTCCTTGCAAGACCATCATCAGTATTCGAAAGCATCTCATCAGATAACACAAACCCCTTCCCTTCAGACCCAAAGTTCCAAGACTCCATCACAATATAGCACAATTAGAGTGACGTGCAGAAGTTATGTGAAACCCAAACACAAATCAAATGAGAACACCATCTCCCCAGTATGAAACAACCACTTGAGCTGAAAAAGAAACAAAGATCACCTGTTCAATTCATTACAAGTGCCAAATCCCACAGAGTGTAAAAATCATCAAAATAGAATATAAAAAGATAAACCAAAAACCCATCTCAGTATATCAATTCTATCAAGTTCAAAGACCTACATGAACTGAATAACGAAACCGCATTGAAGCTAAAGCAGATGAACAATCGCAAACAACGGAAAAAAAAAGTGTTGAAGATGCAAAAATCAGTAAAATTTCAGTGAAGTAATATGTATGACCAATATGGGAACATGTTGGAGTTGTCAATGTGTACAAACCCACTAAAGATGGAAAAAGCTGATAGATTACAGATTACAAAGATAAGTTAA
The DNA here is from genome assembly GCA_003290165.1 of Berberis thunbergii. Lineage (NCBI taxonomy): Eukaryota > Viridiplantae > Streptophyta > Magnoliopsida > Ranunculales > Berberidaceae > Berberis > Berberis thunbergii. The sequence goes on along the minus strand of QNQO01010419.1, from coordinate 16,115 downwards.
AGAAGAAAGAGTTAGAAATCAAGCAGAGAATCAGAAACCAGTTAATAATGAGAAGGTTTTTACATACATACCAAAATCAAAGTGGAGGAAGAGTAGTAGTAATAGTCGTTGTTGTGTGAAGTGGAACGAGAGTGAGACAAGAGGGAACTCGATGAAATAAGTGACAGGCAAACCAAAGTGATTTCTCAAATAAGTGACAATATAATTTAACCAAATGAACAGTAAGTCAACAGTAAAATTGTTTTCAACATCATTTTTCTTTTCAATTTTGCTTTCCAAAGCCTATGTTACTAGCATATATAAGTACGCAGAGTTGATGTTGAAGAAAACAAGGATGTAAGATAAAAAGAGGCAACAACATCTCACGTATTCTTAAATGCTAATAAAGTAATAAACCAAAGCTGGGAAATTTATCAAAGCCGCAAGATCCCCAACGCCGCTAAAGAACCACTTATAATTGATATTATAATCATTAAGGATCAAGTTCTCAACAACACTATCTAATCAAAATGAAATTTTCACATGTATTTTGTTAATTGTCATAGTGGTTTCAGAAATATCAGCAGGTACAAGCATTGGCATGTTCAACATTGATGACCAAAGCATAACCAATATAGTTCCACGAATGGCCAATCCCCAAAAAGTCATCTATAAAAAGTGAAAACACTGAACATGAGCAAAAGAAATTATTTGAGTTCTACTTACCTAGCAAGCTCAGCACCAGAATGTGTATGAAAGCTATCTATCAACATAGCTGCTGCTGTTCCACTTGGGTTGGTAAGCTTGTAATCCAGAATCATCACCTGCAAAAACAAACATAGAACCAATAATGGATGAACAATTATCTCACAAATTATGCTCAAGTCTAAATGAGTATTCATCCATAACTATCAAAGGCCAGATAACTATCTGACCCCAAACTGATTCCAGACAATAAAATCAAGAACACAACCTTCATTCATTATTCAACAAGAAAAGGAAAACCCCTAAGCCCTAACGTACTCGGTCTACAAATCTACAATGTAGCAAATTTCAGCAAATCAAGAGTTCCAAACCAAAAGAGAATCACACAGCCCAGTCTAACAACATAATAACCCCAAACCCCAGACAACTGTTTAACCCCAACTCAATTCAACCCAATCCACAATCAACATTGAACCACAAAAACCCAAAACCCCAATTATACTAACAGTACAAAAATCAAATCAACTTGGACAAATGTACCTTGAACAAAAACTTCAACTTTTCAACTTTTCATTCGCTGAGCATCAACTTGAAGTGCACCATCTAAGTTGGCCTATGAACATTGTGAACTCATCTGTCCAGCACAACTAAATGTGACTTTGCCTTCCTTCTACAACTTTGAAACGTATTACAAGGAACTTACCACAACTTTGATCAAGCGACATAGAGAGGTTCTGGATGAACTTTTCTTCTGATCCTGTAGGTGGGGTTCAATCAACCAAATATTGAACACATTCAGAACAGGTATTGAAAGCTGGGAATGTGCCAAAAAAACTAGAAAAAGCAATGTGAAAAGATCTTATTTAATTGGGGTATAAAACATCATTCCTCCTTACCAATTGTCGGGTGCCCACATAGACCAGATCTGTCCGTAGACCATAACCCACCATTATGCCTATCTTCTTCTACTCCTGCCTGCAGCCTTGATGCCATTGAAAACTGCCTCGCCAGCAGTGCTCTTGCTGAAGACGGAGTTGCTGATCCAGAGATGTCTGACCATGCTTTACAGCTGACAAATGTTACAATAGGATCAAATTGGGAGGGTGCCATTCACAAGATAACTTTATAATCGTCAATCAACAAAACTTTACCAAATAATTCAATAATCAACATGAAAATCTAATTCAGGATTAGGATTGAAGATTGAAAAAGAAGTGGAAATGAAGTTTCACTGATATAATGTTTTTTGGCCAGAATTATGAAGCGACTAGAGATGGAACAAAAAGCTAGGAATTAGAATGCGGATTCGCCATGAAACACACATTTCTATGGATGATTAGGACGTTTGTTTAGTGAAAATTGAACCAAATTCATGGGCAAATAAGTATGACAATGTAGAAGTTAACATACCACGGTGCTGAAAAGGACAACTATAATGGTATTGGTGATCATAAGGGCACTTTTCTCATATGTTGATGAACCTGATACCGTATACTGCAGAGGAAGAGTGGACAGTTTAGAGATTCTCGGCAAGCTGATGAGCTTAAACTCATGGAGTTATATGAAAAATACCTGATTATACGATATAGCTATTGTAACTGCACCTCTCATTAGGCCAGCCCACCAACTTATGAACTAAAATTTGAAGACATCAAAAGAGTTACAACTCTCGATGACTAGAAGTATAATGTGATAAAATATTCAAGAATATCACCTGCTGACGATAAGTGACTTTTTCACTGTTTCAGTTGCGAAAGCAATTTGCTATATTTGCAATAGGAAACACAAATGCAGCCCTTCCAACCATAACCAAAGTAAAAACTGTTGTATTCAAAGCAAATGAAGTCTGTAGACTGGATGCAAGAAAAGTTAACCAGTCAGAAGAAGCAAATAGCTTGAATGGATCAAACAACGCCTTGCTTCAAAAGAATAAGTATCACCAGTTGGCCGTAGGTCTTGTAAAATTTGATAAGAATGTTACAAACTAAAGCATGAAGCGAAGATAAACACTCCTTTGGAACTTATTAACACTTAACTTTGTGTGTGTTTTATCTGTTTGAGCAATGCATGACTGGGATGAACTTCTATAGTTACTTTGACATAGTATTTCGATATCAACATAGATTAGATGTACTAAGAATTAAAAAAAAAAAAAGGTTCTCAACCATGTCAGAAACAGGTGTCAAGACAGCATGTATCAGTAGTCTGGATTGTCCATGCAGCAATCACTTGCAGAGAGCAATATTCTCTGACAATTTAGATTGTTCTTGGCTTGTTTTGGCAAACAAACACTCGATTTCTAGTTGGAAACAAAATTTTCTGGTGTTTTACCTTGTGTGGCTCTGCTTCCATTTGTCGATGTCCAAAGCATCCATACCAACATACAAAAATATGAAGGTCTCTGCAATAAATGATATTGTTGCAAAGGCGTGCCTAGAATCATCAAGTCAGAAGAACGTCAGCAATCTCAGTTTTTCACTCTCTCATTTTCTTCAATGTTCAGTTGTGTGTGCTACACCATGTAATCATATACTATGTAATAGTACCCAACATTCCTTCTTAGTGCTCAATGTTGAGAAAATTTTTCGTGGGCTTTACATTCATCATCGAGATTCCATGTTAACACATACCTTTCTCAAAGTTATCAATGTGACATGACAATACAAAATTTTACAAATAAAATAACTTATACGAAAACAATACTTCAAGAAATATATTCTTACTTGGTCGTTATCCGTGAACTTTCAGTAATATTGTGCCATGTATAGTGTGACATGACAATGCCACAAAAGAAAATTGTCAAAATCCCACTTAAAGATAAGAGCTGCAGTGAAAAGAAAAAGGCGTTGATCAATACCATAGAACATTCATTATAAGCACAGAATGCAATGGCACTAAAACTGCAAATCAAGATTGGGTAAAAATAATACTGAACTACAAAGGATCTTTAACATTAAGAAAATTCATAATTCAAACATCAAAATTACAATTATTATGTACCTCAACTACTAGGTATGACAAGTATGCCATAAGCATCATAATTGCAATTTCACGATCTGTGGACTGTCTGAAAAGAGAAAATCCATGTCAGGTAAAAGTAAGTACCGTCCAACAATTTTTTTTTTGTTTTTGGCTTATGCTCAAGTCTCATAATGCTTTTACTCCCAAGTGAAATAGCACGCGAGTCACTTGATTTGAACAAGTAATTATCCATATATGTTTGCACCACATGTGTTTCATATTACATTTCATCCTAACATGCTTGGTTTTACCAATGTCTTTGTTTCTACATTTTCTTTACAATGATTTTTTTTTTGTAATTTTCTCATAACCAAATAGGAAAAACCTCTATAGGAAAAATGTTAACAGAGACAGATAAATCATAATGGTGTAAAACTAACATTATATCTTGGAAGCAGAGGCAAGCACACTTAATCTCACCTTCCAAAGTACAACGTCTTTATGATATAAGCACTAATAAGCCCCACCTGAAATTTATACATATAGGTAAAGGGGAGAGAGTAACAATTAGGAAGAAAACAATATAACTCATGATTTAACGATGAACTTCTCAAGCCACTGAGTCAAGCATGCATTCAATTTAACATTCCATTGGCTAATGAATTTCCCAAACACGCAAAATACCAGGACAAAAGAAAACTTGGAGGCACATAATGAAAACACCTAAGACGGAACGACAAAACTTACTGCTATACCAAGTACAATACTTGTGAGGAAGAGATAAAGGAAGGTCCCGAATAATTTTATGGCCGTGAGAGCAATGATATTGTTGAGATCCAGTGATTGGACTGCATTGAAAAGCACAATAGAAGTAGCATCATTCACTACTCCCTCCCCGATAACAAGACTGTAAAGTAAGGGTGTTTGATCTTGATTGACAACCTTCAAAAAGATCATATATTGATATATCTCAACCATCTTGAAATCAAGTGTGAAAATAAATTAAGGTTTATCTTGTAAGAGAACCTGTAATGTACAAACCGTGTCTGTAGCTGAAAATATGGCTCCAGTAGCTGAAGATACACAGTGCTCAAACATTAATCACTGGCAAAAACTATTTGATATGTGATAGTCGAATACAACATAATTAGTGGTCACCTAGATAATCCTGAATTGTCAATGATGGTATGCCAAGTTTCGGGAACACAAAAGATGAACCTACAGAATTTCCAAGGAAAGCACAAAGCACATTAGATTGTGTTGGCCAAAATCATAGACTTCAACAGCAAAGGTTCCAAAAGAATTTCAGATTTGGCCTGAAATAAGAATTGGTATAGAAGTGAAAATATGCTTGTGATGACAGAAGCATAGCTAGAGAGATGATACAGAAGGATATTAGTGTTCCAACCACTCCAAATCCGAAAATGATTAAAAAGTTGCAGAAGAATTGCTTTTTCTTGACCTGGAAACTGAAGATGCAGTAGGATGACGCTGAGTAAACATCCAAGAAATTGGGTAATTACTACAAGCAGGAATTGATTACAAATGAGAAAATTCTGTGTATGAACTCAAGTTATACGACAAAAATCCGTAGGATGTACTCAAACACTCAGCTAACAAATTGGTACAGCTCAAAAAATCAGTTACATAAATATCCCCTTTTTAAGTAATTTTAGCTAACATTTTAAATTCTATCAAATTACAGGGTGATTTAGACTGTTTACTGCTTCCTACTCGAATCACATATGGTGAAACCTCTCGAATTTCATTGCACTGATATGAAACTTTAGGAATTCATAAACTTCTACTTCACCATTCTAGAATGTTAGTATTTCTTTATTTCCAACCCATCACATATCAAGTTATACAAGGTTTTCTACTCAAATGTAAAACATGATACTAGATATGATGTCGCATTTATAGTTGGCTGTGATGACATCAACAACATAAGCTTGGCCTGAAGGATTTTACAATCCAATTCATTTTTTCAGGACCTTCTAGTCCTAAAAACAAATTTCATAGGTTTTCGGAATTTTGCCATTTTAGGGTAAATCCAAAATGGAGCTAAATTCACAAAAATAAGAGCTTACCCAGCATTGAAAATAATTGGAGGAAGCAAATAGATGAAGAACAAATCTTTACTAAACACAAGAATCCGCGAACTCTTCCCTTTCGTCACCAACAGCACCACTGCTCCAGAGCATAAACCCTACAATTATTCACATAAACCCTAAAAGTCATTGAAACCCAAACTCTAAACAAGTCAACCAAGCAAATAAAACTCTAAACTAATCAAACTACTAGGATAAGAACAGTGATAGACTCATTAGCCCATCGACTCTCTTTGAGAAGATGTTCAATGAATATAGCTGGAGATGGAAAATACTTTATTTGTTCATGGGTTCCACCAGAAGTAGCATTTGAAATTGCCCATGCAGACTCTTTCTTGATATCAAATTCAGCAGTTTGAAGAAGTTGAACCAATGGGGCAACGATATTAGCAGAAATAACAGCCTACACAATTTAAAACCGTAATTGGCATAAGATATCATATACTACAATACCAAATTATATTTTAGATCAAGATATCACGATTAATGACAACTTTAAAGGATCAATTCTTCTTTACCTGTATCTGATCCTTGTTCCCAGCTATGATATTTGAAATGGTCCAACAAGCTTCTTTCTTAATACTCTTTTTGTGGTTGTTCGTCAACAAGCTAAGAAGGCATGGGAGTGCTTGTTGGTTGATAATGAACTACACAAAGGGCCAGAAAGTTTGTCAAACCATAATCCAGGATAACAAAACACAATGGTGTTTATAAGATATAGAAAGAAGGCTGGCATATTATGATAACAAAATATGTTCATGTTGACAATTATCACAGGAGATAAGGCCCATTACCTCTTCAACATTCTGAGCGGTTTTTGCGGAAGCCTCAATGAAAATCAAGCCATGCTCCTTAGCAAACTGCTCGCCTTCCTCTGTGCTCACAGCTCTTCTATGAGCAAGATCACACTTGTTTTCAATGAGCATAATTGCCATGTTTGCATTAGATCCATTGGTGTTTTCCAGTAACTGCAACCTTTCCAACAATCCTGCTCAACAAGGAATGACATGCTTAAAAGTTTTTGATTGTATACCCAAAATATAAACATACACATATCTTAGAACAATGCAAATAAACTTTGTATTATTTTCTCATTAACTGCATATAAGATTAATAAAAAGATGCAAAATGCAATAACCTTCATAAAAAGCTTGCAAATTTTACAACAAAGTAGTTGATTTAGAATGGAAAAATGTTCCCAAACATAATTTAAGTCTATAAATACTTGCACTTAAGCTTCAGCTAGTTACCTTAAAATGAACAATCACGTGCCCGCAGTGTATTTTACTCAGCTCCTCTTTTGCTGCCACCATTACATTGCTTCCAACATAGTTGTAACTATGTATCATCATGTTCCACATGATTTTTACACCATACGAAGAAATCACCAACGTCTAAATCCCTATCATGTCTCCTTTTTTATCACTCTTGTAAAGTTTCACCTCAGTCCTAAATTTGAAGCATAAGGAAAGTCTGATCTCTGTTGCAGGGTTCAATGATCCATGACAAGCGCAAGAGAATTGATGGATAGGATCTACAACCTCTATTGCTATCGTAATGACATTCTTTTCCCAATCACAAACTTTGTAAGTCCTTGACACTGAAGGAACAGGGTTGCTTGGAGAAGGAAACCTCGCAACACCTTAAGAAGATGATGGTAATGGAGATGGTGGTAATGGAGATGGAGGTAATGGATTTTCTGGTTGCCTTGTCGATTGTGCACGGGATGACGGTGTATCTTCAGTTCTTTGTGTCTGTCCTTGTGTTCCCTCACTTGTGGATGGTCTCACATTAGTTCCACTCTCAAGTCTCTCTCGTATCCATCTAACATTTTCTTCCAATCTATCATATTTTTCGCTAAATTTTTTTACTTCCAATGTTTTATCCAAAAGAAATGAACGAGCGGGAAGTGCAGCATCATACTTCCTTTTAGAGACGGTGGTTCCAACACAACGAGTATGTCCCCTCGCTTCTTGGCGAAACACTTGGCTTAGAGGATCATCATCAATAGTGAGGTCAATGGTATCCTGGGTTGAATATTCTTGCAAGGTGACTTTTTTTACTTTAACTTGTTCCTTCAAAATAATGAAAAAATCGCTAAATCAAGACACAAACAATATTCAAACAACTACAAAGTAAATTAAGAATTGTGTATAAAAGACATCATTGGACACATACCATATATAGTTCAGCACCATGCGTGGGTTTTCCATCCTTTTCCATGTGACAAGCAATCCATATGTGAGTGCGTGTGACTGGTTCCCCATCAGGGTTCTTCTCAACCTATATGCTTGAAAGATTAGTCTCAGCCTATATAGTTAAATGGTTATTATTGTACTAGTAGCTAGAAACTCAATTACAATTTCATACTCTACTTCTGCAGCACTCTTTTGGCCACCCCCCATACATACTTTGAAGCCTTTTTGTTTTTTGCATTTTGGGCTCTAATTGCCTTCACTTCAGGGGTGCTCTCATAGCGAACAAACTCCTTCCAATCCTCCTCTCTTACACCATTTGGAACATGTTTATCTTGTTCCTCAATGGTAGGATACTTATCCAAATAATTCTTCCTAAGATCTGCCTTGAACCTTCTATAATATTCAGGCATTTTCAAATGCACACTCCTTTTCACATAATTTGGGATGTCGTATTCACGCTGCAAATAAGCCATTGAGATATAAGTTGAAAATAAAATAAGACATTATGAAAATCAATGATTTAAAATCTCACCTTGAGGCCATTCCACACATCCTCTTTGTAGTTGTTAGTAACATGGTGCCAACCCTTGAATTTGATGGGCACAAGGGTTTCAACAAACTTTCCAATGTTTTTATTGAAATTTCTAGACCGTGGAGGTTGAACTGTATGGTCTTTTTAACTTCACTGTCATCATTTGTAGATGTAGTGACATCAATGGTGGAGAGATTGTCGCGAGTACTATCCATTTCTATCAATGTAATTATAGATATTAACCATTATCAAACAAAAAGAAATAAGAAAACAACTATATACACCACATTTATAGATAATTTCCTTCCACAACATATCACCACAAATAGATTTTTATAAAGCATTGGAAAAGACAATCTGAATACATAGCTACAAAGCTTCCCTTTCCCAACTCAAAAGTCAAAATAAGAAACAAAGACAAAATATTTGGTCTCAACTTAATCATCTCCCTTTGAGGCCCATGAATTGGCATAACGAGGTGTAGATACTAGGTTATGCATTTTAAGTCCTAACTTTTAAGTCCTACTAACTTTTAACTTTTAAGTCCTACTAACAACATTTATAATAAAGGCTTATGCATTTACGCCTTGTTGAAGTAAACTTTTAATGTAAACATCCATTTTTAAGTCATACATTTAGACAACATGCATAAAGATGATTAATAGCATTCTTTACTCATGAGGATGATAAAGTTCATGTGTCCATTGTGGCAATTTGGTTTTTGATTATACGAGTACCAAATGAATTTTGATAAAACTCCTAAAAAGGCGAAAAAGAGGAAAAGAAGAAAACTTTTTTCGATAATTATGGTTAGTCGAAAGTTTTACAATAGCGCATTGTTTAGTTTTACAGAGTTCAAAAATATTTATCTTTAGCTTAATAAAAATAAATAAACAATAAAATGAGATAATGTTTTTCCCTCTACCTCACTCTTCCCTCTGGATTTTCAAAACATATTTTAATAACTTCTAAAACGTCATCATTAAGGAAATTTTGGTAGTAACTTTATTGACAAATGCAAATTTCACCATTACAAACATAAGAATTCTGAATTCCAAATCATGATATTTTCAAATGCAAATGTGTAATAATAAAATTTGAAATTAAAATTAAAAAAAAAACCGATCGAAGAAAAATATAAACATTGTTGTACATCTCTTTCAACTGTTTGATAATACATTGTTTTCTCATTAAATGGGATACCTAAGTACCACCCCCCGTTTATCTCTAATACAACAACAAATCACCATTCCATATTTCACATAAATTAAAAGAGATGCATAAATAGATAAACTACAAATTAAGGCTTCTAATGGACTAAATCGAAACTGTAAATAACATCCAATACAAAGACATCTTTCATAAACTAAAACTCGAAACCGATTACAAAAATCAAGTAATGATCCTATTATCGCTCCGGCCGGTAACAACAAATTAGAAAACATTATGAACATATTAAAACAATCAAACTTACTCAAATGGTCAAATTTTTAGAGACAATATATGAAGATAAACAAAATAATCAAACTTGCCCTAATGGTCACCCAATGGTCAAATCACTGTGGACTTCCAAACTACCCCCACTTTCACCTTGACTTTACTTTACTGTGGGCACCCCCTACAACCACTATAGGCCACCACTCAACATTTATATGGGCTATCTAAGCCCATCTTCATGTCTAGCTTTTTTTTCCCTAAGGATCTGTTTGGTTGTATGGAAAATAAACATAAAAATTGAAATAATTTAATTGTGAGGCCTCCCTTTGGACTTAGATTTGAGTAGCGAAAAAATAGTCGTACTTAAAATAGTAGATCATTTAATCAGTTGTTGCACCATCTCGAGGACATGGACGCTCATAACGCCTATTCGATTACTTGTTCTATGGAAACATAGTGATCCAAAAAAATGATTTAATAGTGTTTTCACTACTCAATCACAGACATTAGCATAGAATGTGAAGGGATTATATACTTCAAAATCAGTTACTATTCCTTGGTGGTGATCTATACATCTTGGACACCATAAAGAGCACTCTGAAATCTCTGATTATATACTTACTACTATTATATCAACAATCGTTCAGAAACTAAACAATTCAGCCAAACAAGAAACAACAAGTATTGGACAAAAAATTAGCAATGACTTACTTCTACTCTTAATCTATATTCCTGAGATGTATTTCCTAGTTTCAAATTATATCAGGAATTTCAAACAAAAATTAAAGACTCAAAAAATTATATCAGGCATACGGTTTTAAGCCCTAGAGATTCAAACCCTAATTTCAAAAAACCTCTAAATAAAACCTACAGATTCAAAAAACAATTAAGGAACCCTAGAGATTCAAAACCTCTAAATAAAAAACTCTACATTCAGGAACCCTAATTTCATCAAAAATAAAACAGAGAGAGAGAGTACCTGTACGAGAGAATGGTTGCAGTGGCTGATCAATTTTGCAAATGGTTTGGAGGTTGAAGACGCCGAGTAAGGAGGGAAGACCAGGGAGGAGGGAAGTCAAGGGAGGAGCAGGGAAGTCGAGGGAGGGAGCAGGGAAGTCGAATGGAGCAGGGAAGTGGAGTCAAGAGGAGGGAAGTCGAGGGACCAGGGAAGTGGATTTGAATGGAGGGGAAGTCGAGGGAGGGAGCAGGGAAGTGTAGTCGAGAGGAGAGAAGTTGAGGGAGCAAGGAAGTGGAATCGAGTGGAGGGAAGTCGAATGGAGGGGAAGGTTGAAGTCGAGCGCCAAAATAGCCCACCCAATTTTTTTTCAGCTTTTTAGGTTGCCACGGTTTTGAGTCGTTGCTACTAGTAGCCACGGTTTTAAACCGTGGCCAAGTTTTTTTTTTGCAATGGTTTTAAGCCGTTTCTACTATTACCCACGATTTTAGCCATTGCTAGTAGTACCCACGGTTTTAAGCCGTTGCTAATAGTAGCCACGATTTTTAGCCATTGCTAGTTATAGCCACGGTTTGTGGTCGTGGCCAATAAGCCAACGGTTTTCAGCCGTTGCTATTTTTTTTCCACGGTTTTAAGCCGTTGGTCATTATAGCTATGGTTTTTAGCCGTGGCAACTAAACCAACGGTTTAAAACCGTGGCCTGCTCGGCGTAGCTAAACTGGCCTTTTTGGTGTGGTGTCTCTTAACGATGATGTGAGATCGTGATTGCATCGCTGCTTGTGGCCATCCTCATCTTCCTTCTTTCTAAGCCCTTTGAGGAGGTTGGATAGACGGTGGGATGTCTCTTGAGGAAATCGATAGCTTGTAGTGAGGTCTACAATGCCATTCTACGAGCACTTTCCTTGAGTGATTTGTCAGAACAACCTGATTGCTCAGTCCTTTCAGTCATCTCTTACACTTTATTGTTGTATTTGTTATCACTGACAAATACAACTTTTATATTTGTTGTCATTGACAAATTACTCGCATCGAAGGGTTTGCAAGTTTTCGTCAGACATTGTACATAGCAAAATTGTCTAAGTGGGTCTTTTACTTCAGTTTGCACTGTATTCAGATGCCCAATCTTTTGTATCCGCCTCAGGGCATTCGTAATATGTAGCCTTTTGTATCTGGCTCAAGGTATTTGTTGTTACATCTTTCCAACAATCAATAGAGTTTGTTTTTCGTAATTTTTCCTTTATTTCTTAAATGATTGCGAGTCACATAAGCTTTTTAAAAACTAAAATTCAATATTGACTATGGAAAGGGAAACAAACAACTTAAAGAAAACTAATTGTCGACGGAGCGAAACTGATCCTAGCCTTGAAGTGATTATGGTTGCTCTCGCGGATCATTTTAGCGGGCTGTCGAGGCGTTGCATAGGTCACTGAAGAGTAAACCATGCAAAGGGGTGGATCTCCGTGCCAGTGGAATGTTGAGGGGCTGTGTTTTCGCTTGTCATTGCCTTTACGACTTGCTGGGCGGGATAGCTTATTGCTCTTGTACCGTTCGAAAAGGGTGTCTTTCCCATCCTAGGGTCTCGCACTAGGTCAGGCTGCTCTGCATGATGTAGCTAAATCTAGAAGAACTCTATCTATTTTAGTGCGACATAGTGGCAGCCTTGTGTTGTAATTTGGTCTCCACGTATTGTTCCTTCGGAGTGGTTAGCAGTATACTTAATACACTGGTGAAGGGTGGAGACCACTGCTTCCATCTTGTGGAGACATGGTCTTCCCAAGATTAGATTGCAGGATGATTGTGCGTCTACAACCATGAAGTCCATAAATAAGACCTTCCTGAGCTGCAGTTCACCTGCTACCGTAGTTAATCTTATCATTCCAATAAGGAAGCATTTTTCCCCGCTTAATTTGATCAGCGAGTGTTATGAAGACGTCAGGTTTTCCTTCTTGAGATCCATATTGCGTAACGCGTTGTAGAACAGAACGTTAAGTGAACTTCCTGTGTCAACCATAGCTCTTTTTACCTCCAACCTTGCTATGGAGATCAAGATAACTAAGGCGTCGTTATGTAGCACAGACACCTTCAAGTTCCTTAAAGGTCAAGGTGGAAATAGGGATCCGGACCCTTGAGTCGCAGATGTGCCTATCCTCATCTGCTGAATGTGTCTGCATATCCAGTAGTGCTCGTTGAAGGACTTGTGTGACTGGTCTTCATTTGGTCCGACTCCATCAATGACCTATATTATCCCTGGAGTCTTTTTTTCTATTTCTTTAACTGACTCCCCTTGTCATTTTTCTTCTCCGATGGCTTCTCGGACTGCAAGAATTCTTTCAGTTTGCCTTTGTGGATCCAGTACTCAACCTCATACCTCAGACTTTTATAGTCATTGGTGTTGTAGCCACTTTCTTTGTGGTACGAGCAGTACTTGTCGCTGTCGCGCTTGGCGAGGTCTCCGCGTTTCTTTAGGGGCCACTTCAGTTCTCCCAATTTTTCATTGATTTGAGTTCATCCAACAGGTCAACGTTTAGGGGAGTTACTGCTCTAGATCCAACGTAGTTGGATGATTTCTCCGGCCTGAACTGACAAGGGTCTGGCATGTTGTCACCACACTTCCTCTTGCTTCATTCCTCATCTGAGGGTTTTTTTCTCCCTCGTGTCTCTGGGCGTGGAGGGCCTCCTGTCTCATTCGGTTTTCCTCTTAGCGGTCCTTGACTACTCCAAGGTGATGTGTCTCTGCACGCTCTTGAGGAGTTCTGCCATGTCCATAGAGGGCTCCAAGGTGAGGTCCTCGAAGAGCTTTCTCTCTCTGAAGCCCACAATGAATGTCGTCATAGCTATATTGTCGTTACAACCCGTCGATTAGGGTCAGCTTGTTGTTGAAGAGTGTGACATACTCTCGGAGCGCCTCGCTAGACCTCTGCCTTAGAAAGAGTATGTAGTGCGGGCCTTTTCTAAAATGTTGACTTTCGACGAAAACATGTCAGGAATTGATAGGAGCATAATTATGCTTATTTAGTAACCATATTTCTATATATATTTTTGCTATTACTTGTTAATTATGGTGTTGATTGCTATTTTGGTGTTTGCATAGGTTTCCAATTACAAGATTCCAAAATACAAGCTAAGAAGTGAAAATTGGTTTGAACTAGGAAGATTTATTGCAAAAGGAAACTACACAAGGAAGGAAACCTAAACCAACCATCCTTGCAGCACAAGCCATCACGAACCCATCCTCACTGATCCCTTATCGCAACAGTCCCTCAATCGTCATCCTTTTCGCTTCCTTGCAATCACTATTTAGAACTCTTCTCATCCATCAGACTATAACTCCTCCTCCTCGCAATCCATCCAATGCCACCATCTCCGTCAACCAAATCGCAGTCCATCATCGATCCACCATCGCGAGACCACAAACCCCTTTATCTCTTTATCTCCTCACCTGCTATCTCATCTCTGGCCTAACTTCTCTCTCTCCCTTCAACCACATTGCCACTTTGTTCACCTCCTTCCCTTTTCGTTCCTTCTCATTCTCAACCATAGCCACACGATGATCAGCAACATCGTGGGAGAAAATTGCAACAACACCATGTCAAAGCAAAGGAGAAAAAAAAAGAGTTAAATTTTTTTTCTTAGCGCTACCGCACCCAGCAGACTCTCTCCACCATCACAGATCAAGCGATAGTGTTCCTTATCATCACTCTGTTTCTTATTTATAGTTTGATAATTAATTATGTATTTCAAATTCAAACATCATTATTATGTCGTTTAGCTCGGGGTGGATTCGAACCCCCAAATATGTGATTTATGAATGATTGAATTTAATCTTTATTGCTAATTAGCGATTGTGTTTGCTTAACTGCTTTTATAGAGAACTTTTCTTTGTATGCTTGTTAAGGTGGCCAACTTAGTAAGCATGCTAGGATCTGGGGCTAGAGTATAAGAAAATTTACCTAATCGTTATAATCTTGTACTCACAAGTAGTAAATACCAAGGAATGTTGGTAAGGTTAAGTAAAAACCTAGGTAATAACAAGATGTTGATTATACTTGTAATTGCCTAGTCAATGCTCATATTTTCTACAAAACTTAATGATCTTAGATTGTTATCTAACTTGCGATTCTTGATTAGATAGCACGATAAGAATAGTTTGAAAGCGATGCTAAGTTTAGTTCAACGAACTTGGGAAAATAATAAGATTAATGTCGTGCTGATCACGGTTAATTTTGAGCATTGTCTCTCACGAATTATCAAGTGATTATTGAAGATTGATTTATGAGCATATGTTTGGTGTGTGGAGATAAACCCTTAGCTAATTTCTCATCTTTGTCATCTCTTAAGTTTTATTATATTCTTCTTAGTTATTTTCATAGTTTAAATTAGAAAAATCAAATCCCCCAATATTTTCTTGATTAGGTTGTTCGTTGTCTCTTAGTTATTCTTAGTGCTAGTTAGCAAGCCCTCTAATCCCCGGTTCAGAACGATCATTACTTATTTTATACTACAATCACAAAGCAAGGTATTAAGTTGTGTGCTACTAAAATAGTGCATCAATTTTTTGCGCTGTTTTCGGGGATTTGTAAAATTTTTAATTACTTCATTAGTATTTTTTTTTCTTTTATTGATTTTTCTTATTTCTATCTTTCTATCTTTAGAGGAGATTCGGAGTCTGAGAAAACATTTAGAAGACGAATGAGAGAAACAAAAGAGTCACAAATGTCTAGCTCTGAATCTGAATCTGAATCAAAATCAGAATCAGAAGAGCTCGACATGGGAGATAATAGATATATTAAAAAACTTTCAGGATCCCCTTGAACAATGTCGTGCCCCTGTGCATTAATTATCCAACAACAATGCAGGGCAAGACAGACTCATTCGAGCTGAGATCCAGTCTACTTCATCATATTCCGAAGTATCATGGTCTTTATATGGAGGATCCAAATAAACATTTAAAGAAATTTGAAGTTGTATGCTCAAGTATGACGCCAATAACTGTGGATGAGAACATCCTAAAACTAAGAGCATTTCTTTTTTCTCTGGCTGATAGGGCTAAGGATTGGCTCTATGAACTACCTTCCAGAACATTATACTCTTGGGATAGCATGAAGAAGGTGTTTCTAGATAAATTATTTCCAACTTCAAAAATCATATTGTTGAAGAAGAAAATCAGTGGTATTCAGCGAGGTCCAGGAGAATCATATCCAGCTGACTAAGAGTGCTTCAAAACTCTCATAGCATCA
>QNQO01010418.1:0-86775 GCA_003290165.1 Berberis thunbergii | reverse complement strand
AGTCGTAGTTCTTCTAATAAAGCAATCGCCTCAGCTATATTATTTGTGCCTTAGTCAAATACCAATTGTTGAGCAGTCAGACATACTCCGTTTACATATCTAATAATCACCCCACCTATCGCTTTGTTATTCTTTGATGACCCATCCACATTAAGAGCAACAAAATTAGGAGAAGGAAAAAGTCAGTAAAGAATCTGAATCTCCTTTCTTACCATCGGGATAACTGGAAGCCCCAGCTTCACCAAAATATCGTTGTTAGCACTACTATATTTCGGGTTAGCAAAGGAATTAGCCATTCTAAAAAACCGCCTATATTCAAAATCCCAGCAATATGATTCGGATGTCATCTTCATAAACACACTTGCATCTTTGTTTCCAAATTTCCCAAATGATAAACAACAGGGTAAGAAAGAAAAGCATACCTACTTGAGTAGAAGAATTAGCTTTACGAAACCAAACCGACATCACCATGGTGATCTCAACAGGTCTTTTGATATGAATGTCAAAAATACCTTCAAAATGTTTCCAAATATCTGTGACGAACTTGCCTTCTAAAAATAGATGCTTCAAGGATTCAATTTTAGGGATCACGCAACACCTGCACTTCGAAGCCAAACTAAAACCACACCTATATAGTTTCCCGTCTACAGGAACACTCCTCTTCAAAAGTTCCACATAAATACTGAAATTCTGGATGGTGTCCCCAGGTTGCCATATTTTCTTATGAAGTGCACTCCCTATAGCTTTGTCTCTTAGCAGCTCATAGGCCAAACGGTACTAAATAAACCACCTGACTCCGGGATCCAAACACAAGTGTCGTAGTAGAGAATCCTATCCCAAATTCTATCTTCAAACAACCTGCTCGCCAAACCTCTAAATTCAGGATTAACAACTTCAAATCTCCCATTCACCACATCCCTAACTGTAGGCCATTTTCCTTGAGAGACTAATTCTCCTGTCCTTCTAACACTGCCACTGAGTTCCAATTTTTTTAAAAGAAACTTGAATTCCTTTCCAATCCTCCAAACAATGTTACTTGAAGTAAAAGACTTACACCTCATGACCTCCTTCATAAATGGAGACGCTCCACTTTTTTCTACTTGACTGCTCAAAGAAATCCCCCGATTTCCAATATTTACTCCTCATTAAAGTTTGCCCATAACGAGTTAAAATTAAGTTTGCCTTAACTAGAAAGGCCTTAGGAACAACCTCCAAACTCCTAGCCCCCAATCCTCCTTCCTCCTTAGGGAAGCAAATGTTATTCCAAGAAATCCATTTTTTCTTGAGCCTTCCTTCACAGTTTCCCTAGAAAAAATCAGCTAGCAAGCTTTGAATCATTGACAAGACTTTCTTAGGCACACACATAGCACTTAGAGTATAAAACGGTATGGAACTCAGCACATGCTTGATCAGTATCAGTCTCCTTCCCAGAGATAGGAGTTTCGCCTTCCAACCTAAAATTCGTCTCTGGATTTTGTTAACAAACTCTTCAAATAACATTATTTTGCTCCTACCTTGAAAAATGGGAACACCTAAATATTTCATAGGGGAACCTTTGCATTGAAAACATGTACAAGTCTTTAGTGCTACCACTCTTTCTACTGTAACCTTTTCTTTTAACATAAAAGAACTATTCTCTGCATTGATTTTCTGCCCTGAAGCCTTACTATATATCTCCAAAATTTTAATGCATCCTGAAACTGATGATTTTCTACCATTGAGAAATATAAGCGCATCATCTGCATACAAAAGATGCGTGACAGGCAAACATGCTATTGGCGTATAGTAAAAACTAATCTCTCCCTTGTTAAATGCAATCTTGAAACCCCTGTTTAAAACCTCAGAAGCAATAATGAAAAGTAACGGAGAAAGAAATTCCCTTGTCTCAAACCTCTGGATGACGTGAAATAATGTGGCAAACTCTGTTATTAAATCCAAAACTTCTGAGGACCCGTAACAGAAAAGATCATTCAAGGCGGTCATAAGTTTTCTCCCATATCAATTTTAATACCACATCTCTACCAAAATCCGTTATGTGAATATCTCTAACCATCTCCTGAGCGAGACTAATATTTTCCACAATGGATTTTCCTCTAACAAAGGCCCCCTATTCTTGGGCCACCATTTCTGGTAATAAAATGGCTAATCTATTGCAAAGAATTTTACTGAATATTTTATAAATCACATTGCAAAGACTAATAGGGCGAAAGTCAGAGAAAGAACATGGGTCGTCCACTTTGGGGATCAAAGTAATATAATTAGCAGAAAAGGTTGTTGGGAGTGCCTCGCCATCAAAGAATTGAACCGCTGCCTCCCATATATCAAATCAACCCACCTCCTAGCATGGCTGAAAGAGCCCAGCAGTGAATCCATCTGGACCCAAAGCATAATTCTTCGAGATATCAAAAATTGCTTGCCTAACTTCTTTCAAGAACGGTCTCTTAGTCAAATCATCACAACTTGAACTAGAGATAATTGTAGGAATGCAACCAATCAATTCTTCACCCACCACTGTATTTTGGGACGTTAGCATCATATGGGAAAAAAACCATTGGCTTCACGGATAATTTCCTTCGGATCCGAAATTTCGCTTCCACAAGGTAGTTTAATTTGAGATATATAGTCCTTTTTTGTTTAGATTTAATACAAGCAAAAAAATATTTGGTGCAAGCATCACCTTCCTGAAATTCTTTTTTCTCCTGGTTTCTGTATCCAATATAGTTCCTCCTGCTTAAGTGTTAATATGTATTCCGCATGACACCTATTCAGGTTCTGACAGGCATTCACATCCCAGTTTGCATCAACATTGAGGCCATTATTTTCAATCTCCTCTCAACCCGCCAGTAGAATAGTTTCCCACTGTTGCATCTCATCTTTCAGTGCTCTAATTCTGCTAAAGACATTTCCAAAAACATTTTTGTTCCATTGAATAAGGGCATGTCTCAAAGATTTAAGTTTAACATCCACTCTGTCCAGGGCCCTCATTTCACCTACCTCTGTAGCCCATATAATTTAACAACTTCCTGAAAAGTATGATGAGTTACCCACATGTTGAGAAAATGAAAAGGAGAAAATCTCGTTCTCACCTGCATTGGCATGGAAGCCAATATAGGGGAATGTTCAGAAGAAGAAGAAAAAAAGTACGAAGAAAATGCCCCACCTTTGGATTGGATAAAAGTGACAGCCAAGCCGAGTTGACAAGCACCCTATCCAATCTGACCCAGATATGGTCTCTTCCCCGTCTATTGTTACACCAAGTAAACTTAGGCCCCACTGACCCACAATCATGTAAGCCACAATTTTTGATACAGTCAGAGAAGTTAGACGTACTAACTATTGAATGCTCTAATCCCTCTAACTTCTATTAGGAACTAACCACCGTATTAAAATCCCCACCTACCATCCAGGGAATATCACAGTGCAAAGCAAATTCCTCCATCTGATCCCATAGTTGTTTCCTCTCTTCAATTGAACATTTAGTATAAACAAAGGAGATCATAAAACCCGGGAATTATAATCAATTATCTTACAATGAATAATCTGATCCGACATATCCACCACCGAGATCGCCAAGTCCGAGTCCCAAAAAATCCAAATCTTTCTGCCTAATCCTTCATTCGTAGCAAAACCTGACAATCTGACTTTATTTTCTATCTCCAAATGTCTACTAGCTTCTATCAGTAGCTCTACTAGCATAAGGATTTTAACATTGTGATCTGCCACCATTCTTTTCAAACAACATCTCATGGATCTATTACCAACCCCACGAACATTCCAAAACATAAAGTTTTCAATCATTTTTAATTTAGGAAGAATCGCCATCCTTCTCTGTCATATAACGAGAACCCAGAGGTACTGCCAATCTGACTTTCTGTCTCTGGGTATTGAGTTCCCCATCTGAGTTAGCCCCCATATCCAAATCTCTAATCAACGAAGGCTGAGGTCCCAATTCTGAGTCTGAACCCGCTTCATTACTATTATCACTGGCACTTTCAAAAGTATTTATATTCATCCTTTTTTTTTTAATTTACGTCCTACTTTGATCAAATTAATTGCTTTATCTAAAAATTCCCCCATATTTGTATTCTTACCAAGCTCGAGATCCTTCTTTAGCAAACCAGCATCTGCAATATGTTTGATGTTCGCTGCTTCAATTACTACAATGTCCACCAATGTCTCGTAGCCTTGTTCTTTACCGCCACCATGTGAATCCCCTACATTTTGTCCATGCATCCTACCATCACCACCATTGTTAGCCCGACTTCGACCACCATTGTTAGCCCGCATGCGAGCCCCACCTTGAGCACCACTATGAGGACCACCGTGAACACCTTGAACATCACTGTGAGCAACACTTTGAACACCACCGTGAACACCATTGTGAGCACTTTGAACATCACTGTGAGCAACACCTTGAACACCAATGTGAACATCACCTTGAGCACCACTGTGATTCCCATCATGGACACCCCTGTGAGCGTTACTGGCAGCATCACTATCATCTCTACTATTAGCACCACATTTATCACCAGTGTCTCCACCAATGTGAGGACGTTCCTGACCAGTGCAACTATCAGTTCCAGCTCGAGAAGCTGGTGTTTCTTCCTTTCTCACTGCCCCACAATCCGCTTTACCCTCCACGACTAGAATTCCAGCACAAACAGGGGACGCTTCCTCTGTTCTAAGCCATGTTTCAACAATGTTAGCCTCCGCCAGTCTTGTTGAAACGGCGTCAAGAATCGCTTTATTGCTCTCCGAAATCGAGTTAGAGAGCGTACTTTTCCTCAAACTCGCATTCTTAATACCCTCCATCGACCCAACTAACTTATTATCATCAGAACACGTTGTCTTTTCTTGAGCTCTGACAGCTCTCTCTGCCTCACTAATGGTATACCCAGTCTCACCAAGTTCATCACAGACATTCTATGTCTTCTCTAGCGCTTTTTTTGTTTCACTTTCGGTATATCCGACCTCCCTTAGTGCTTCATGGGTAGTTTTCACATGTAGGTGTTTTCTTCCCCTACTAACCTCCTTTCCAGTGATTTTTCTTTTGAGGATGAGATGTCATGTTCCACATTCACTGAATCCTCTTCACCCCCATATTCTCATCTTCCGTTGACGTATCAACTAAAGCCGCGAACTTGTTTGACAAATTTAGTTGTTCGTGTTCCCTATCCGAGGATTTTTTTTACCTTCACCTTCTTGCGAACTTATGATTTCTACTCCTTGACTATCCTTCACCCAACTCGTCCCAATCTTCTCATTATCATCCTTCAATTTTGTTTGTAATAGGGGTGTAAATTTGCTTCACATTGTGTTTCCCTTGTTTCTCCTCGATCCTCACTTGCTTTGCCTTATCGGATTTATTTTCTTCCTTAGCTTTATCACCATCCAACCTAGGTTTTTCCTTCTTTCCACTCGTAAGTTTCTACAGTAACCATTTTCATGGCCAATTAATGCGCAATGTTCGCAATATTTAAATCCTGGGTACTCTAGTTTCTACCAATAACCACCATACTTAGGACTTTCTAACCAAATCCTGAATGGTAAAGGTTTAGTAACCTCCATCTCCACGCACATGCGGGCAACCTTTGGTAGGGAAAAATATCTTGTACCATCGTCAATCCTTAGAAAATTTCCAAACGAATTTCCTATTGCCTTGATGATTGCCGGAAGAAATAATGATAAAGAGAGATTCGTGAGTTCAACCCAGATCGGGGCCAACTCTGGATCTTCTCGTAGGCTAAAACCCGGATGCCAACGAAAATTTTGTATCGGACGTCCCGAATAGTGAAGGAGTCCTTAGAAAGAACTTTCTTGACTTCATCCTCATTGTAAATAAACAACAACATGCCTTTGGTCTATTAGTCCCATAATGAACTCACCCGAAATACCCCAAGATCTGTGAATGGAGTCCCGATCGAATCTAAAAATGGTCAAAAACTTGAGAACTTCAAAACCACCGTATGGTTAGAGACATGGGATTCACCCCTTGCTACGTCTGAATTGGATAACAAAAGAGCAGGGTTTCCATCCTTTCGAAAACTCGTTGAATCCGTCAATTTTTCCTCCAAATCGTCTTTCATCGCTTTACCTAGAACTTGCGCAAAGCCACGCCTATTCTGGCCATCATCCTCTTTGCTAGCCACAAAGGAATCCCTCTTGACCGGCAGTGCAACCGCCATGGAAGCCCTATCAGCCTCCATGATGCACGATCGAGATCTATTCTTATAAGATAGGAACAATTGATATTAAAGTCTATTATCGAAAACAATCCCAATATTGCCCCCCAAAATAGCCTCAGAGCGATTTCAAAATCGCCTATTTAGAGCCCCCTCTTATTTTTATTTATACGTTTTTTATAGTAATGAGTAGGTTGATAATATAGTAATTATAAGATTATACGTTTAAATATGCACATAATAACAACCAAGTAATTGCACAAAAATCCAACCATGTTCATCCCGTCCCAAACCTGTTTGAGATGGGACGAGGTCGGATGAGGTCCATTCCGTTCCGATCTCGTCCCGAAGATAAAACAACGGGATGGGATTGGGATGAGTCCATCCCTTCCCGTGCCCACTCCTACTACTGCCTGTTGCAATCCCCTCCCATTTCACAATGATCTTCGCATGCACAACTTCCCCAAACAAGACCTACCCAAGCTAAGCCGACGTCTAAGCCAAGCGCTACTTCGTGCAAGGAGCAAAACTCATGGCCCAGGCCAAATCCGCCGCGAACTGAACCACCGCACTCAACCTCAAAGAAGCCAATGACGAGGCCAATAAAGCCTTCGACCCCGCGCACCCATTGTAAGACCCAACATCTTTGCTTTGCTTTACTACTCTTTCTCTTTGGTGACGTGTGGTGGATTTAGATTAGCTCGTCTCTTTCTCAACATCTTTGCTTGCAACTATTTGTGCAATGGCTTAAAAGATAAAGAAATTGAGTGAATGATGGGGTTGGGACTTCAATTTTGATAATAGGGGAAAAATGAGGGGTAGTTGTACTGAGGCAGAGAGGGGACTATGAAAGAATGGATAAAAGAAGTGAAGATTGGGTGGTGGTGGTGTCACGAGTGGACGAAAATGGCAGAAGGGGTTGGGGAGGAAGTGGGAGTGGCGGTGGTGGCTAGGAAATTCAGTCAAGAGAGGGGGATGGGGGAATGAAATAAGAAGAAATGAGTTGGGGAAAAATATTTTTTTTTAACAACTGTTAGATTTTTTTCTCGAAATACAATTAACATTTTAATTGGACCCTTCGATCTTTTTTAGATGAATCATTTGAGATACAAAAAATTCAATCTCAACCTTAGATTTATTGAGATTATTTTGGTCATTTAAATATGGACATTTTGAAAAATAAACTGTCAATCATGTTAACTGCTAGTCCTAGGGCCAAAGTACAATATTGATTTATTCTAGAGATGTCCTTGTGTTAGTTATTTAATATGAGTGACAAACTGCAAATAACCCTTATACTTAAAGGTAATTTCAAGTACAACAAAAAGATTGGTAGGGTGATTTTGGACTTTTCAAATGTGAAAAAAATTCAAAAATCACGCTATTTACATAGAAGCCCTAGACATAATTATTTCATAACCCTTCCCAGTTCCCAACCTTCCCCAACTGTTTTCACATAAGAATGTGTTCCTTCAATTTTTAAAAATTATATAAAGATCCTCATAAAATAATTACCAAAATGATTCTTTTGTTTTCGACAATTTGCTCTAATATCCTTTTGCAATGTATAAGGGTGCAAGCGATTTATTAGTTTTGTAAAAGTTATAACATTTTTACAATTAGATTTTCTGTGGAACAAAAAACAATGACCATGGGGCACCAAAATTGATAATACTTTTTTTTTTGTTAAAGTGTTAAGCATATATATATATATGAGAAAGTCTAGCCAGCCTGGTTGGCAAATTTACAATTTTTGTCCCTCCTCTTTAAAACACAACCACAAACACTTTTTGAAGGAGGAACACAAAGTGAAAAAAAAGCTGGCAAACCAAGCCAGCAGACAAGGCTGGCTAGAATTTCTATATATATATATATAGCATTCGGACAACTTTAAGCTTTATATGTATATAAATTGGAATACATAGCATAGCATTCGGCCAGTAGTAGTGCACAGTATCAATAAATTCCTTGCAGTGGTTTATCTCCCATGTCCTAGGTTCGAGACCCGTCGGTGGCATAGTTACTTTCTTATGGTGTTGACCTGTAGGTCGCACCTTGTTGATAGGTTATGAGATCCTATAAAAACTAAGCTCGCTTTCCAAAAATATATATATATATCAATAAATTCCTTGCATAATATTATAAGGCCATTAAATTGGATGAAATCTATGTTGGAAACTCACCTATTTGTCTCCTTTAATCTTCCATGGCCTGTGTGACTCTTGTTTGCACCACATTCTGAGTGCATCCACAGTAGGGGTGGGCAAACGGGTTGAGGATCCGCGGGTTCAAATCGAACTGGACCGTTTTGCTCTAAACGGTTCGGATTTTAATTTTGTGTTTTAGATACGGTTCGGATCGGTCTGGGTCCGTTATAAAACGGTTCGGTCTCGGTTCCTATTTTTAAAAAGAAACGGTCCGGGTTGAACCCGTTTCAAATTCCATTTACTAAAAGAACCTAAATATGGATTGGAAGATTAAACTCTTTAGCCGCACAACGCCTGCAGCCGCTGAGGAGAAGAGAAAGTGAGCAGCCGCAGGTTGCCTCCTCCGCACTTGCATCCTTCTCTCGCCTCTTCTGCACCTGCATCCTTCTCTCACATCCTCCCTCTATTTTCAGTCTCTCTTGTACAGATTCCAAGTACAAGGGAGTGAGTTGAAGCTCTTCCTCATCCTGCTATGGCGGAAATGGCAGCAAAAAGACGAGTGGAATTAGTGCTCAATCCACTTCCTCTTCACTCGCCATCTTCATTTCAACTCCCTCGCACTTCCATGGACGATAGCTATCACTGAGTCCACGGTGAAGTTTCGACTAAAGAAGCTGTTTGGACAGCTCCTTTGGATGAATCAGGGAAAGATTATATCGATATCATTTACCAGAAAGCCCACGGAGAAGCCATAGCCAAGGTATTGAAACTAGATAGATAGATAGATTCAATTCAATGGTTTTGTTTTCAATTTAAGCCAATCTGCAATGTCAATGTCTTTCAAATTCTACTTTGCTCTTTTTTTTTTTTTTTTTTTTCAATTCATCCAATTTTGCTTGTTTCATAGGGTACCAAGGCATTTTGCAGTGGCGGGGATCAATCATTGAGAAGCAAAGATGGTTATGCTGATTTTGACAATTTTGGTTGCCTTAATGTCCTAGATTTACAGGTATGTATATCACCTTTCCTTTCTTCTAATATAGGCGTCATTTTCTCAGGCCGTATGTTCCATCCACTTGCATGGGAATATCAGCTTATCTCCTCTACTTTCAATTTTACATCTTTCATCTCTTTGCTACAGGTGCAAATTTGTCGTCTTCAAAAACCTGTAATAGAAATGGTACCCTCTTATCTCTTAATCTGCATCTTCTCTCTGCTTTTATTACTTTTGTTTGAATGTCAAATGAATTTTTCCCTGCTTTTATTACTTTTGTTTGAATGTCAAAATCTATTTGAAGAAATTTTCAGAACAGCTGAGTTGTAGACACTTTCTATATTGTTTGAGAGATTGGTTTGAATTGGATGTTGAATTGTACTATGTGTGAATTGCGAATAGAAGGATTTGTTGTAGATTTGGAACTGTAGGAACCGGACCGTTCCAAACGGTTCGAGTTAGATTCGGTTCCAATGTTCAAAATGAGGGGATCCGGACCGGATCAAATCCATTAATTTTAAACAGTTCGAGTTAGGTTCCTTCAAATTTGGAACCGATCCGGACCGTGCCCACCCCTAAATTCCCCAGTGCCCCACTGAGGACATCAACGACATTTTGCACATTATATTGACTGACACCGTCACACTGCCGTTATTACACTAACACCCGCCGCTCACTTCCACTTAACGCCGTCAAATTCCAAAAACGCGTAAATGGAGGAGCGATGGACCCCATGAACCGTTGGTTGGTCCACAGCAGAGCAAACCATTTTCCTTTCCTTCCCTCTTCTCTATAAGAGCTCAGTTGCAGAGCTTCCATGGCGTTTTCTATCATATTTTAAGCTCTTTTAAACACTAGAACTTGACAATATCTCTTGAAGCAAAACTAAAGGGGGTTGTGGTGGGGTCCTTGGACAGCCTAACACTATCACAGCCTGGAAAGAGCTGGTTTGATTTGCAAGAGAGAAACACAAAAAGGCCTTCAAGGACGGATGGAGGAGCAATGGTTACTTAGTTGTATACCATTTGATGTGACCTTAACGGGATTTCTTCTTTGTTCTCCATTTCTCCCAATTATCTGATTTAATGCTTCTTCTTCTTCTTCAACTTGTCTCTTTCAACAAAGGTATGGTTGTTACTGATACATCTGGTCAGGCACTTTGATTTTGTGTTTCCATCTATATTTGCTTCATACCCTTTTGTTGTCTTCATCAGTCTATAAATTTCACTTCTTACCATTTCAAGAGTTACTCATTTTTATTTTATTTTTTGTATTGAGATCTGGGTGTTTGAGGAAATTGGGTTTTAGAGTTAGTTGGGTTATTGAGATCTGGGTGTTTTAGAGCATTGGGTTTGGGAATTTAGGGGTTTGTGGATTTGGGTTTGTTAGCTTTTTGTATTTTAGAAATTGGGTTTGAACTTTTTTGTAGTGAAAACTGAAAAGCTGTGGTTTTGGGTGGATTTTTAGGGTAGTGAAGATGAAATTAGTGCAGTGTGTTGCTCTAGTTTCTCTTCTTATTTTCAGTATGATTCATGGCTTCAATGCTGATGATGAGTATATCCCTGCTGATAATTACTTGATTGCTTGTGGTTCTTTGCAAAATGTATCGGTTCAAGGTCGAATTTTTTTTCCTGATTCAAAGCAAGAGTTATTTATATTGAGAACTCCGGGAAAACCAGTCATTGCTAGTTCCAGTCCTAGTGTCCCATCTCCCATCTTCAATGCCGCGCGCATCTTCCCTACGACGGCAACCTACAAGTTCAAAATCCAGCAACAGGGGCGCCATTGGGTCCGGTTGTACTTCTACCCTTTGCCCAATTCTAACCATAAACTTGATTCTGCTCCTATTACCGTTGTCACGGATGATTTTGTTCTCTTGCATAATTTTACATTCAAGAACTATAATGGTTCTTTTTTGTTCAAGGAGTATTCGATCAATATTACATCGGATACTTTCACTTTGAATTTCATTCCGTCTAACAATTCGGTCATATTCGTGAACGGGATTGAAGTTGTTTCAGTTCCAGATGAGTTGATTCCTGATCAGGCAGTAGATTTGTCCCCTCAAGGACCTTTTAGTGGTCTCACCAGTCTTGCTTTTGAAACGGTTTATCGGTTGAATATGGGGGGTCCTATTGTTACCCCTCAGAATGACACCCTTGGAAGAACCTGGGAAAATGATGGCAAGTATCTCCATGTTAACAGCTCGGCAGTGAATGTATTGGTTGATCCATCCACCATAAAATACCGTATAGGCATCTCAGATGTAATTGCCCCAAATTATATTTATGCAAGTGCAGATGCCATGGGGGATGCAAATGTTTCAGGCTCCATGTTCAACTTGACTTGGGTGCTTGATGTTGATCCGGACTTCATGTATTTTGTGCGAGTACACTTCTGCGACATTGTAAGCAAGTCTTTGAACACCCTGGTGTTCAATGTATTTATCAACACTGATATTGCAATTGGAAGCCTAGATCTCTCGTCCGTAACAGGGGGTTTGGCTTCGCCTTTTTACAAAGATTTTGTTTCCAACTCCTCGAGTGATACAAATACTTTGACCGTTAGCGTAGGGCCAGACTCCTTGGCAGACAACCTAAATGCAACTTTGAATGGGCTGGAGGTCATGAAAATCAATAATGAAGTTAAAAGTTTCGATGGGTTATTTTCTGTTGAGAGTATTATTCCCAAGTCAAACCACAAAAGAGCAAGGTATGGATTATAGTCGGGTTGGTGATTGGAACTTTGGTTGCCGTGGTGTTTATAGCATTGTGTTATTGCTGCTTCATTGCCCGTAAGTCGAAGGATAACAACCAAGGGCCTGCATGGCTAGGTTTGCCACTGTATGGCAACTCCCAAACCGTGACGAAAGGTTCCACTGTCTCTCAGAAGAGTGGAACTGCAAGTTACATTTCAGTGGGTGGAGCAAACCTTGGTCGGTACTTCATGTTCCAAGAGATCATGGATGCGACAAACAAGTTCAATGAAAGCTCGCTTCTTGGCGTTGGCGGATTCGGGAGGGTCTACAAGGGTACACTTGACGATGGAACTAAGGTAGCGGTTAAGAGAGGAAACTCGAGATCAGAGCAAGGTCTTGCCGAGTTCAGAACTGAAATTGAGATGTTATCAAAGCTTCGTCATCACCACCTTGTGTCTCTTATCGGCTACTGTGATGAACGCTCGGAGATGATCCTAGTTTACGAGTACATGGCTAATGGCCCTCTCAGGAGCCATCTCTATGGAACAGAACTCCCATCTCTCTCATGGAAGCAAAGGCTTGAGATCTGTATTGGGGCCGCAAGGGGACTTCACTATCTCCACACAGGAGCAGCTCAGGGTATTATTCACAGAGACGTCAAGACCACAAACATTCTCCTGGACGAGAACTTCATAGCAAAGGTTGCTGATTTTGGGCTATCAAAGACAGGTCCAGCTCTTGATCAAACACATGTTAGCACTGCTGTTAAGGGAAGTTTTGGGTACCTTGATCCTGAGTACTTTAGGAGGCAACAGCTAACCGAGAAGTCAGACGTGTACTCATTTGGGGTGGTTTTGATGGAAGTCCTATGCACAAGACCGGCTCTGAATCCTGTGCTCCCTAGGGAGCAGGTTAATATTGCCGAATGGGCAATGACATGGCAGAAAAAGGGCATGTTGGACCAGATCATGGATTCCAAATTGGTGGGGAAGGTTAACCCAGCATCACTCAAGAAGTTCGGTGAGACAGCTGAGAATTGCCTAGCAGAATACGGGGTCGATAGACCAACAATGGGGGATGTTTTATGGAACCTTGAGTATGCATTGCAGCTCGAAGAGACGTCATCAGCACTCACTGAGCCAGATGACAACAGCACAAACCATATCCCAGGTCTTCCATTGACGCCACTTGAACCATTTGATAACAGTGCGAGTATGATTGATGGGGTGACCTCTAGAACTGATGATGATGGTGAAGATACTGCCACTAGTGCAGTCTTCTCTCAGCTAGTGAATCCCCGTGGAAGGTGAGATGAGAGACGCCTAATTTACCCTGATCTGAGTCAATAAGATATCTGAAACAAGGCCGGGTGCCTCGTGCAGCAAAATTTGCTCAAGGGGGTTGAGTTCCACTTGATTGATTCTACAAACGGTTCTTTCTGTTTCACCTTCTATTACAATTTTTTTACACCGATATTTATGCTACGGTTTGTAATATTATATATTACTAGAGTATGTCTTGTGCCGTTAGCAATCCATATAATTTTATTTTTGTTAAATATTTTGTACTGAACACCTCTTTCCTTATCCCCATTTTGGCTCTAAATCAGTATAACAGTATTGAAGTGTAAGCTTATTTTAAGGTAAATATATATATATATATATATATATATATATATATATATATATATATATATATATATATATATATATATATATATTATAAATTTTAAAATTAGATTCAATCAAATTTGAATCAGTTCGAGAAAAAATTTAAACGCCGACAATTAGTTTTTCCCCAATATTTGAATTCACCAAAATATGAAGTTTAGAGTTTTTGTTTAAATGTGCATTAAGATGCTCCATTCATTTTTTCTGGTATAATCGACCCATCTCATTGCTTTAAAAAATATAAAAAACGTGAAATACTTTATATGTTTTTTAATTATAGAATATTTATTTTTAAATTTTAGCGCTCGTGTTAATCATTGATTTTGTTGGAAAAATTTTAAAAAATGCATTTCAACGATATTAACTTTACCAAAATTCGATAACGATGTAGATAGTTATGATAATTTTCATTTTGCTAAAAACAAAACACAATATTTTCTCTCTCCGTCACATGTACATTCCACCAACTTTTTTCAAAAGTTTTTCATTATTTTTGCCCTTCTACATGTTTTATACTAGTGTAATACTCGTGACGTTGGCACTATCGCAGATTACATCATACCTTCACGGCTATGTCAAATACTCACATTTGGGGTTTTATTTCAATTTTTAAAAACACTTGCATAATTGTCTATTACAATAGTTATGATGAATTAATTTTGTAAAAAGTTAATAACCTGGCTCCAAATGAACATAAATCGAGAAATTCTTAACATCTGCGTTCTTTAAACCACCAAATTAAACTATTAGCAAATCAAAAGAAAACACAACTTTCTTCCAAAAAAAGATCAAACCACTGACTTGTTCAACAAAATGGCAACAAATTCAATTAATTAGACAATATTGAGAATACCCACTATGACAATCTTCATTAAGAGCAATTGATAAATATAATTCAAAGAAAAGTTTAGTGACACAATCAAATCAAATGAAGACACCCAGATAAGGAAAAGAGCATGAAACTCATTAATTGAAGGATAGGGTAACATGGAGCTTAGCTTACTTAGAGGAGGTAGATCCAAGGGTGGAAGCCATGCAAACCACTGAAGATTTGTGATTTGTAGAAGAAGAAGATGAACCCACATATGAAAATGGGTACTTGTTCTTCTTCTGAGATTGTGATTTGCAACGTGAGAGATGATGGCGGTTTTAGAGCCATGATGATGTCTGTGTCTCTGCAGCAAAACTTCTTCAATTCTGATTTTGCTTTCTCAAGCTCCAAATTGAGAAATAAACTTCCCCAAAGAAAATCAAGAGGAAAAGCGATCTTTAGGGGTCTGCGAGGGAAGGGGGTTTCCATGGAGGCCGAGTGATTTGGGAGCGTCAGACAGGACGACCTTGGAGGGGAATGAATTGGGAGGTGAGAGGCAGCGATGTAAGAAGATCAATTGACTGAGGCAAGAAATGAGGCTGAGTTGGTGGTCAATCGAAGGAGGTAGGTTGTGTTGACCGATCAACCTAGAACTGGGTTGGATGGCTGACCTGAGGGTGGGGAAGCTCTTGATCGGCGGTGAAAGTGGGGGTGATGCAATCGATTTGGTAGGACGATAGTGTGTGATGAATGTTGCAAGGAGGGTTGAGAATCGAAGAAGGGCAGTACCTTCTTCTTCGCCAAATGCAGTCACAGAGGAGGGAGAAAACCTTGTGAAGTTGTGAAGAGTTGAGGAAAGCATCGGGCTTCAAATATTTCACATAAGTTCTGCCACTTCATAACTTTGCCACGTAGAACAAACAAAAGACCTCTTTGAATTGTAAGATAGATTTACAAATATGTCATCATGAGAAATGAATTTCAACTCTCAAATTCAATACATTTTCCAACTTTTAATCATAACCATTTTTTATCTCTAATTCTTTCGATTTCATTTTGTCCCAGTCAATAATGAATAATAAAACACCACTCTGAATTGTAATATAGAAGATTAGTTATGGCATCAGAAATCACACACATTCTCAAACGCATTCCATTAGAAAGTTCAATATAAAGATGCTTTCATTTTCATAAAGCTCCAAAACACACATTGGCTGGCATGCAGCATCAAAGGTTGGGGTGCCCTCCATGATTGCCAATAACAACTCACAAAGACAAAGTACTGGACAAGTGTGGGTCATGTTTCAACAAAAAAAGAAAAACACAAGGGTATCTTTCTCTTCTCTTACAAGAAAATATGCTTTTGTATCCATTCTTCCTTTAGAGTACAATATAAGATCATCATCATCTCCTTGGGAACAACTTTGCCTTTGTAGGTGTTCCATAAGAAAAAATGAGAAAGGAATCAAAAGCTCATACTAAGTTTGGTGTTGGGATGGAGGCACTATGGAAGGCTATGACTTGTGATTTGAAGGCTATTATGCCAAAAGTTGTCCCAAACTTAGTGAGAGAGGTTGAGTTACTTGAAGGTGCTGGGGGTCTTGGTACTATAATGCTCATCAAGTATGGACCTGGTAAGCAACCCTGTAAGTTATTTCATTGGATTTGACATCACATACACATTTCTATAAGTTGAGATTTGAAACTTTTTTTGGTTGTTTCCAACAAAGCATAATTGGAGGATTGGGAACTTGTATACATGTCTGACATGAATTAGTTTACTGTATCAGTTGTGTCCTATATGAATTAAAGTTAACATTCTACATACAAGTTCAACATAAACTCAACAATTTTCATCCAATTTAGGCTGGAATAAGAACTAACCAGATCTCATTGGACATGGTTTCGACATATTATATACATACCATAAACATTTTGGCAGCTAATCCATCCATTTCTGTCATTCATGTAATTAAGACTTGCAAAGCACAAATGGCAGCTGGTCCATAATAACGTGACAAGGTTATCGAACAAATCGTGAACAATAACAGTTTATTCACATTTGTAATGCACACTCAAATCTCATAGTGATGTTGAGAGTTAAGAGGTTACTATGAATTATTTTCAGATGTACCAAATATGAAGCACCAGAAAGAAAAGGTTGTGGAGTTTGACGAGGCAAAACACCGAATTGGAGTAGAGGTAATCGAAGGTGGTCACCTGGAACATGGTTTTGCATCCTACAAAACATCCTTACAACTTTCTGAAATAGGAGAAATGGAGACTCAGGTTGATATCACTGTGGTTTATGACACAGAGAAAGAAGGCACTGCCATGCCTCTGGATGCCACAAAGCCATCTTTATTTTTTCTGAAGTGCTTGGAAAAACATCTACTGCAATGTAATGCATAAAGTATAATTTTGAACTCAATGTCTGCTTAAATCTTTCAATAAAAAAGAAAAGTTGAAACTCCAAATGAAAGAATGTTTACTGCATAAACATAACAAAGATTAAATCAAGTTGAAATGAAAGACAAAAGACCAATGGGGTGATCAGTTATAAAAACTGTAAACCAATGTGATTGGAGACTAACTCCGAAGTGTGAGAATGAGAACCTGCCACCAATATCACGACAAAGGAAAATGAATACTCAGTTTAAGGAAGAGGACTAAGTTTGTGCATTCTTTGTGAAGTCAACACAAGTCTGGCAGCTGCAATCTGCATAACGGCACATGTTGCACCCAAAACACACACATATTGTGCAACCTTTGCATGTAGGATGACGAGAGCAGCCTCTGAGAACCCTCCTAGTTGATCTTTCTTCGTCATCATTACAGCTTATCCTGAATAGAAAAAAACATGGCAAGCATCAAAACTTGTTCAGGGGCGACTTTTGTGCATTTTGGCTAACTAGGAATAAATTTGCTTTAACAGGCTTGCCACGGAGGAGGGGAGGAACAAAAATAAAAATAATTCTGTAGCAGTAGATAGAAAAGTTAACAGCTACATTATAATTTCGTGCTTTATCCATTGAGATTTCTTTCAACGAGACAAAGCATCTAAATCACAAGAAAGATACAATCTACAGAAGCTGCATTAGGTACTTTAGTTAAACTTGGAACAGCTTGAGATGGAATCACTAGAAGTAGAGCAAAGAATAACAAACGAGTTTGAATATTTTGCCAGGACTCTCATGAGAAAGTAGAGCAAAGAATCAACAAATGGAGTAGATCTAAGAGAGGGGCCTTCTACTCTACTGATCTGGATACAGAAACCAGAACAAACCTCCCACTCCACAGAACTTCTCATTTCTGTCACTACTATTGAATATTTAGATCTTGAGAATGAATGTATTTTTTAACAGCAGTGTCTTATGTTATTTAGTGGAGACCGGAGATGCGACTTTTTGTAGCCTAGGGGAGTGACAAACTTGTCAGCAACACCGAAGACTTGTGGTAGGGGTGGGTGAATTAAAGCCTCGGTCGTTGAAACAAAAATGTGTGAAGAAATGTCTACTTACATCATTGTACGTCGAACTTCGATGCAATTACCTACCCCAAGCTTTATTCTTTGTAAAGATTACCCCATAATGATCAAGTTGCACAAAGAGGAAATAATAGAAAGGATAGCAAATAAGTGTCAGTTTCACCCACCCAACTAACCCCGCATAAAAAAATAAAAAAATCCCCGCATAAAGTTCAAAGTAACACTTGCAAATCATCAAGTCTGCCAAATCCATCCAGATAACAACACCGAATAAGAAGGCAAGGGTCAAAGAATCAATAAATAAAAAGCCTGAATCAGCTTTTCATATTAGTATCTTGATTTTCTAACCTAAGAGTTTTTGGCTCACAAGTCACAACCATGCCTTCGGTTAGAAATGTATCCATCATGTGGAAGAGCAGTCAGACCCAAGTTGAGATTTTCTTGATCCTTCTTGCTTTCATACTCAGAAAGCTGATTGGGATCATTGCCTTGCATGATGCAATTAGTGTAAATCACCAGAAACGGATACGAGGAAAATAAGAAAATTACAGGGACGACACTTATGGCCAGTCTGCTGAAGCTTACCAGTAACAAGGGGCGCTATTTAGGTTTTGAATGCAGGACCCTCATGACAGGCATCTAATGCAGTGATGCCAATCCAATTCCCTCAGCATCTAAGCCATTGTCCCTAGCACCAGGAAAATCCCAGAGCCATGACATCAGGTACCCAAACAAAATGGAATCATCAAAGGAGATTCTTAAAATCAAAGCAAACATCCCAACTTGCCACAATACATACAAATCTTGTCAATGAATCATAAATCTAAAACCACATCAGCACTTAGCAAATCTGACAATGTTGAAAACCTCCGTCATACCCTTGTGACCTCGTCCGTCTTAAGTTTTTATATAAATAGTAAAATGGAAGCAAATAAGTGATTTGACTATTGTTCCTCAGTCAAGTTTACCATTCTATAAAATGGAAGCAAAGAAGTGATTTGATTATTGTTCCTCATTCAAGTTTACCATTCCCAATAGCGTCCTCCATCTTTCTCCTTCCAAACCTTTTTTCCTCTTCTTTTAAACCGTACAGTTGACCCAGGAACTCCACCAAAGCTAATCTTCTCAGCCCTTCCCTGTCATGCAAAACCTAACGTCTTCTTCCACCACTCTCACGTCTCACCTATTACATTCTGGTTAGAAAAGACCTTTTCAAAGTGAGCTCTTTTTTTCGCTTAGCCTGTAACAAAGACAATATGTTCTGTTTACATTTTGAACTGAATCCGCCGGTTTCCGATTCGGTTTAGGCTGGTTTTAGCATAGTCTTTGTTAGTTGGTTCGGTTAATTGAACTTCATATTGGTTCAGTTTCATTACACACTCGGTTCAGTTCGGTTTGTAGTTTCACCAAACCAAATTGTGAACAACCCTAACCAATACCCGACTCGGGTTGATCTAGAAAATGTGATCTAGCCAAGAAATCTAGATGTCAGTTGAAGGATATGGATAAGGATTGCAACAAGGCAAGGTGGTGCAGGGTGGATTGGGCAACCCCCGTCCCCGACAGTGCTGTCCCATGGATACTTTTGTTAAGGGCATCCAAACCCTGCCCCTTTGGTAAATGTTTGAAATTCAAATGTAAATTTTTTGTACTAGACACTTGTTAATACATTCAAATGTACGTGTGTTTTACAAGTGCAAACACATAAAATGTGACTTCCTAGTGATGTAGGATTGTATGAACAACGTCCAAGTGTTTTGACCCACTTTGTTCTTTGTCTCCTAGGACACGTATTTGTCCCAAATTGCCCAAAAGTGACGATGAACAACAAAGGTAATTGGGTAGTTCGAGCTTATTCTCATGTTGGCTTTGCTTTTAAATTGAAGCTTGTCTCTTTTGGGTGGGTTTTGCATAACTCAAAATTAAAATGTTATTATCTCCCGTGCCAGAACCATTAGGAGTGGGTCAGCCTCTGAATTAGAGGGGCTAATAGTCATCCTTAGCTATGGAGGACTCATCAAGAACTTCATGAATGCAATAAGTGAAATCAAGATAAAATGTAATTGAGCATATTCCGTCATTTAGGTTGGCATGAAAAAAATGCGAAGTAAAAACCCAGTATCTTTTTTTAGAAGGAAAAAAATGGTATCTTCCCTTGTCTTAATCCTCTATTAGAAAGGATTAGGTATTAGAAACTTTCATGATTCTCATCTCGAGTTCTGTGGCAAAAAGTTAGAGAGTTCTTAAGGATTATGATGAATTCTCAAGAATTTCTTTTTATAATTATGCTTCATAGCATCCATAGCCTCGGTGAGCAAAGGAAAAATTCATGAGAGTTGTGTATTGGTCGATGAGCGTGTAAAAAGTCAATTGATTACGTGGGAGTAATAAGAAGAAATCGGGCAATTTATCCCGGAAAAATATTTTTTATATCCACTCCTAGTAATACTTAATTAACAAAAAGAATATCAACAAATTCAACATTATCAATATATACAATAATTGTATAGTGCAAATGGATCGAAATAAGGAAAGGGAAAATAACAATTACAACAATAGCAAGTCAACAAAGACAACGCCCTCATTTTCTCGTCATCTTTCACCTTTGCTACCACTCTTTATCGTTTCTTTCTTAAGGGTTACTTAACTTAGATGACAGAGCATTTGATCAGGTAATAAGCCAAAGAGTGAAAATGCATTTTCCCGCCTTCTACTCTAACATTCAAAATCTACATTCATTTTTACATTGGTTAATATAGCTTGCTCTCATTGACTCACACTTTTTGATTTTTCAAAAATCATCCAATGACCCTTCACGAAACCATGTCATGTCAGCCAATGTCAAAATAAATGTAGGATTTTGATTGTTTGAATAGAGTTGTCCCCATAAGAAAGAAAGAAAAAAAAGGGACCACGGGAAGCCCTTGGAGAAAGAACGAAAAAGATAAGACCGGGGGTGGGGAGACTACTAGGAGTTTCGTTTTTTGGAGAATTTACAAAGAAAGGGTTCTTAAAGTACGCTTTGAAGAGGAAAGGATATGAAGTCAAACGAGAATTTTGAAGGGAAATGTTTTTAGGCATCTTGTGTCCAAGGATGCACGGACATGCGTGTCGTATCCCGACACGGCGACTCGACAATTTTCAAAAAATTAGGACTCGGCGACACGGCAAAACGATCAAACTTTACTTTTTATTAATTTTTATTTTTTTTATAATTCATATGAACATAAACAACTTAAAGCTTAAAATTGTGTAAAATTTTTATTTTTGAAACTGGAAGAGGAGAGCTTAACAAGAGTGATAAAAAAAATTTACAGAGATGCTCAGATAGTCAAAATTTATTGGGGAGTGTATCTAATTTACAAATTGTTTCAAAATAATATGAAATTGTGTATCTAAGAGCAAATTAGTCATCAAAAACAGATAAATCAAATTACAGATAAATTATATAACAAAATGCCATTTTTCTGTGTATTGTATCTAATTTAGAGTGAGAGAAGAAACAATCTTGATGATGCCTGACGTACCATCAAATGAAAATGTAGTCAAGAACCCTCCGATTTAGTACGGCGTGAAGAGGTGTTCTAATAAAAGCAACCCCTCTTCCCGACTGAAGGAATCGAAAAATTGGCGATTGCAATCGAGTGCAGTAGAACTGGTGTTTCTTCAAGAACTACTTCCGAAAATCAACAGAGAAAAATAGGAAAAAAACTAAGAAAAATAGGAAACAAACACTAGCCGTGTCGGAGTCATGTCCTGGCCGTGTTGGTCTCAGTCAATGTGTCTTGACCGTTGACCACGTGTCGGACGCGAGTCCGTGTCCGACTCTCAAAACGGGGGTTTTTCGAAGAGTTCGTGCATCATTGCTTGTGTCTATTAATGATTTCCCTATTAGATATTGCAGCCTTGCGGATCTCAACATTCCCTTTCCTATTTTCTTAGTGGTTCAGAGCATGAGCATAATAGTCAAGGATAACGGGTACAAGATATCACATCTCGAGTATGATCCTTGTGGCAAAATAGTATCTTTAAAAGTGTTCAATTCATTGTTAAGGTTATTTTTCATCTTAAGATTTATTGGAAGGAATATTTCCTGCTACATTGTTAGTAGGAAGTCTTGGCTGAAAGCTTTGGGTTGTGAGGTGATGACCATATATTACAAGGCAACGCACAAGGGATGACCAGGCATGTTCATATAACAAAGATATTGAAGATAGCAAAGAGTCTACTTTTGGAGCACTATTTAAGTGAATTTGTGCATGAGCACACCATGGATCTTCAGTAGTGGATCTAAGAGGAGTTGGGGAATCTCATGACAATGAGTTGGTTCATATGATGAACGGCTAAAGAGACCTGATGTAATGTAATGAAATTCATTCAAAGGGATTTGTGTGCATAACATGGTACGGGCAATGCCCTTTATTTTATCAGAATTAGGCACTTTCAAATGGTTGGCATTTCATATTGAAGAATCATAATAAGACAATGACTACCTCAAATCAAATTCTGTTTTAACCACAAAAATGAGCTGAAACTGCTGCAAAAGATCATAAAGGAAAGACTGCAACATTCTCCATCTTATTAAATAACATGCTGAACTGTTGAAATCCATTTTGTAATGCATATAGAAAATTGAAAATACAAAGTTAATTTAAAACAGCAGTCATATGATGCAGGTTTTAGAACAGAATCTCAGAAATCGGATGAAGAAATATGCAAAATCATTAAATTCTACAAATGTATTACTCTACCGATAGAATAATAAGTACACCCAGGTGAAACTGTCAGAAAGACACCAAAATAAACTCAAATTGAATCCATGAAATGCTTACTTGTCAGGATGTTCAGCACATGTCCAGCTGCTTTTCTGCATTGCATCATGGTGTTGCCGGCATTCTTCTTTTGTCTTTAGCCGAAACCTGCGCTGCTTCTTGCAACTAGTACACCGGATGAACTCGTCTCGGTGGACATTCAAAGTTTTTTTATGAGACCATTTTCCACCTAATGATTTCTCATAGTATCTTAGAAGAGGTGTCTTAAAAAGGGGCACCTTCTCTCCATTAATGAACACCCAAACATAGTTCTTCCATTTCATTGCACCTTCTCTTCCAGAATGTTTCTCAAATGCGGCTGGAGTCAACTTATCTAACCATCAAAATCACAATCCATCGATCAGAAACAAAATATAAATTAAAAAAAAATGAATGCAAAATTGCAGATCAATGCTAGGAAAATTAGATGACAAGAATAACATGTATCAGTAACTCGGTTAAAAGATTGGATGCTAGCATTTGATCCAGCAAATACTCATGTTTCAAATTTTACAGTGCCATTTCTTACTCCAAACATAAATAGAGAATAAACAGATAGGAATAATAATAATAATAGTTATAATGCTTCTTACTTGGTAGACTCTCATACAAAAGATCAAACAGATAGAAAGAATGGAGAGAAAGGACACAGCTGGGTTGCCATGGAATAAATATTGAAAATATACTCAATTTGGCAAAATTTTGAACGCGACACGTGGCTAATTGAGGACAGAGTCTTTTTTCACTTACCACACTGAGGTTTCTGCAATTCTTCTTAAAATTTAAGAAAAATGATACTTGCATATTAGAAATCACAATTGAAAATTGTTATAGAGTATCAACATACCAAACATTTAGAATTTACCACATATGTATTCTTTCACTTTCCAAACTATTTAGCTAAGGTCTTAAAAACCAGAAATAAATCATATATAAAAACAAATCACAGACCCGCTTCTCATTGAATTTTCCAATTTGACCCGCAATGTAGGGTTTATATAATCAAAAAATGAACCTCTCCAAAAAAGTAGACATAGAATTCCAATCAAATTATCAACAGGTTGAAATTACGAAACACGAAACCATCAGACAGAACGATTCATTGCAAGCAGAAACAGGTCTTAACTCAACACTTTCATCTTCCATGATTCAAAGGTGACACCATAAGGTTGTTGAGTGATAATAATTCCATGCAAAACACACTAAAGCGAACATCACCACCTTGAATATACCACATGCTCATCTAAGAACCACCCAAAAAGTATCACAAAACATATTTGACATACATCTTCTATCCAATGAAACAGGAAAACAGGTTCTTTTGAATGTTAAACCCATCTAATAACATTAAATCAAGAAAACCCCGCGTTTGAACAACATCAAATTCCTTAGTCATGGTTTTACAAGTACTAAAAACACAATCACCTTCACTGGGGCAAAACTACTTACTCTTAAAAGTTGAAAACCAAAAGAAACACACAACTCTAAAACCCAAAACAACCCACATCATCAAACAACTTAAAAAGCACCAAAATACAAACAAATCAAACCCCATTTTCATCAAAATGAAACAACAACCAGAAAGGCATAGAACAGACCTTCAGGGCATCCTGGTGTACATTCACAGGTAACAAGAAGCTCCCCACTTGCAAAAACCCTAAGTTTACCCACAGCATCACCAAACTTCTTACTTGAGCACCCACAAGTCACAACAACATGGTCATCATGTTTTTCCAAACCACCAAGTTCACTCAACTCATCATCACTGAACATATAAAACCGATCCTTCTTCCCCTTCCCACTCTCCATTTTTTTCTCCTTTTTTGCTCCCCCTCTCCCTATCTATCACTTTTTTAGATTATCAAACCGACTTTATATAGAAATCTGAGCAAACCCCTTCATGGAAAAATGTCTAAACAATCTCTCAACACACGCAAAAACAGGAAATAAATAAGATGAACAGAAAATGGAGTCATCTTCAATGAACCCAGGAACAACCCTTTCTGTTTGTTATAAATGCTGCATTCAAGTATCAAAAAAATGAAACAAAAACAATCCCAATATTGGAAATCTCTCATAAACTATATCTATCACGATGAAACTGTCAAAAATCACTTTTCTAAGAACTGAGATCTGGAGCATTCGGGGAGGAAAAGGGCAAAAGTGTACAACAATTGTGGTTGTGGGGTCATTGGGAGTTGGGTTGCTTCGTTGCATGACATGACCATGACATGAAAAGGAGACGAGGTTCTTGGGCAACTGTACTATCTTTAACTATTCTAATGCTTAGTTCGATTTGAATTCCTCTTTTTGGGGAAAGGTGCTTTTGATGAATCGAAGGATTTGCATTTTTTTTTTTTTTTGGGGGAATTCTAAACGTCGAGGAAACGACCGACGAGAGGGAGGTGGCGGAGTGGGAGTCGTTCATCTCGTTCGGGATGCGCGCACAAAAAATTGCGACATGCATCCCAAACGGGGTGGACGGCCCCCACCTCCCTCCCCTCGCCCATTTCCTCGCTCTCTAGCCTCACTTTTTTTTTTTTTCTATAATAAGTTATTGAAAAAAATAACTTGTACCTTTTTCTATAATAAGTTTTGTGGCTTTTTTTTTGGTACCTTCTTCTATATATATGAGGAAATTGGGAAGCAAATGGTTGAAATATTAGAAAAAAAAATTATAACTGATATCAACAAAATGTGTGTAAGATTGATACCATTGAGGTCTTGTAAGGTAACATGACAGCGTAGTCTAGCTGGTATCAACAAAAATTATAATCTTATCAAGAATTACAATATGCTCTTGATGGACTCTGACTTACCTATTGAGTGACATGATAAATAATATATCTGGCTAATCTTCCAATTGGAAGACAATTATCTAGAAATAATATAATCTTGAGTTTAAATGACTCTGGCAAAAGTTAACACATTTGTGAATAGTAAATGACGCTTTAATAACATTCTTATCGGGAACTATGATTTGCTCTAGCCGGAGTATGACTTACCTATTAAGTGACAGATAAATAAGATGTTTGTCGAATTTTCCTCTTGGAAGACAATAGTTTGGAAAAAAAAATATAATCTTGAGTTTAAATGACTAGCAAAAGTTAGCCCATTTGTGAATAGTACATGACGCTTTAATAACATTCTTATCATAAATTATGATCTGTTCCAGCTAAACTATGACATACCTATTGAGTGACACGATAAGTAAAATGACTATCTGATTTCTTTGTTGGAATATAATTGTCTGGAAATAATGTAATCTTTGAGTTTAAATGACTATGGTAGAAGTAAATTACATTTGCCAAAAAATAATGAGGCTTTAATAATAGTCTTATGAAATCATGATATCCAGTTGAAGTTTGGCTCACTTATGAGTGACCCAACAAATGAGATTAATAACCAATTTCTTTGTCGAGAGATAATTTGTTAGGAAAAATAATAATATTGAGTGTAATTCACTCAGATAAAAGTACATATAGAATATATAACAGACAAAATTGAGAGCTTATAGGGTGTTATTATAGATAAGTTCTAAGTTAGAGCCTTTCGGGAAAAAAAAGTTCTAAGTTAGAGTTAGCCAAGTTATACATTAAAGGGATGACCATGTACGTCAACAAGTTATAATGGCATACAAATAGCATGTCAATAGTGATCCAATTATATTGAATAAATGGACACATGTTAGTGAATGTTTTCACAAGTAAATCCAATTAGGGGTGAGCAAACAAGTCGAGGAACTGTGGATCCAAATCGAATCGGACCGTTTTGCTCCAAACGGTTCAGTTTTTTATTTTGTAAATTAAGAAACGGTCTGGATTAGTCCGAAACCATTATTGAACGGTTTGAGTTTGGTTCCAAAATTTTAATTTCAAACGGTTTAGTTCTGACCGGTTGTATGACCATGCCCTTGCCCTTATCTCTCAACTTTCATTATCTTAGTTTCACCATCGTTTCAACAATCCTAGCA
Source organism: Berberis thunbergii (assembly GCA_003290165.1). Lineage (NCBI taxonomy): Eukaryota > Viridiplantae > Streptophyta > Magnoliopsida > Ranunculales > Berberidaceae > Berberis > Berberis thunbergii. The sequence goes on along the minus strand of QNQO01010418.1, from coordinate 60,002 downwards.
GCCAGCTCCATTTTCTTCTTCTCTACTTCTCCTTTTTCTTCAACACTCACTCACTCACTCAGAGAAAGGTAATAATCCAACTTTCTCTCTCTGTGTCTTCCTCTTTGTACAATTTCACATGTCGCTCCCATCCTGGTTACTGCCATTAGCTATCTTCATCATGCTCTTGTGACTACAAACATGAATTTGCATGTCAAAATCTCAAGTCCCCATTCCATTCTATGGATCTGATCCCAAAGGTTTTCCCTCCCTCGACTGCCACCTTCAATTCCACCCGGAACTCTACTATGTACCAATTTCTCCAGTTTTTGAAGAACACAGGATTACCTTTCATGTTAAATGCCTATCCTTATTATGGTTATACCAACGGAGATGGCATTTTCCTAAAAGTAAACAAATTGTTGATCTGAATATCGGTTTACACTACACTATTGATGCCACCTATTTTCCCATGGAGGCTCTAAAATTTTATGGAATCCTTGTTGTGGTGATGGAATCAGGATGGCCATGGCATGGCAGATCGAATGAACTCAATGCCACTGTGGAAAATTCAGATACCTACACCAATAACCTGATCCACCGAGTGCTAAATGATTCGGATCCTCCTAGTCAGTCATCAATGTCTGTCAACACATACATCTATGAGCTCTTCAATGAAGACAAGAAGCCCGGTCCCATATCTGAGAAGAACTGGGGCATATTAAGAAATCAACAAGATGTGTATTATGAATAAAAAAAATACAATTATCAAATTTAACACTATCATCAAATCAAATGTATGCAACATAAACTTATACAACAACAAAAACCGTTTAGAACCGAATTGGTCTAAATGATTCGAGTTAGGTTTGGTTCCAATGATCAAAATGAGATAACCGATTTAGATCGGAGCCGTTAAAATTTAAATAGTTCAAGTTAGGTTTCTCAAAATTTGAAACTGATATGGACCATACCCACCCCTAAATCCAACCTCTTAGTATGAGGAAACCTTCAACTAGAGACGCTAGAAAGTGTTTGTTTTAGGCTCTACTTAGAGCCTTTTATAATGCTAAAGTAACAAAGTTAAAGACAATTTAGAGATTTGGTTATGTCTGATAACAGTCAAACCCAATGTTTAAACCAGACATCCAACCAAACATAATAATCTAACACGAATAACTAAATTTAAAAAATTCAGAAATAATGCATGGTTAAGAAATATAAGCAAACATCCCTTTTTGTGTTATGAACATGAACTAAACCAAACTTCTCAAGATGTCTGAAATAATCCCAAATTCATGGTACAAAGTAGGGGTGAGCATTTATGATCGAAAACCCGGACCGAACCGACAACCGGACCGATCGGGTCAGTTCGGATCGATTTTATTTATTAAAAAAGTTTCGGTTGTAAAAGTTCGGCTCGGCCCGAAGTTTCTGGTCCGTGCCTCAGTTTCCATTTCTGAAGCCCGTCGGATAACCGGCCCGGCCCAATTTAAATAGTAAACTTAAAATAGGTTAAATAATTTTTCCTCTCCTACTCACAGCAAAGCATCCTCCTCTCCCTCTCATAGCGAAGCATCAACCTCTATCAACTGCCGCCTCCCTCTCACAGCGAAGCACCCTCTCCTCTCCCTCTCACAGCGAAGCATCGACTGCCATCGACTGCCGCCTCCCTCTCACAGCGAAGCATCGATCGCCATTGAAGTGAACTGGAGGCTGTTTTCGATGGAGGCCGGTGTCTAGGAACCAGTGGTTGAACGAGATCTTCTCTCTCAGTGATCAGATCTTCTCTCTCAGTGGTTGAACCAGTGTTCAGATCTTCTCTCTCAGATTTTGATGATCATATCTTCTCTCTCAAATCTTGATGATCAGATAAGATCTTAATCAGATCAAATCAGGTCTTGAACATATCATATCATATCAGATCTTGATTAGACCATATCTTTATCTTGATCAGATCTGATCTTGATCCGATCTTTTCAGATCGATTTTTTTTTTTTTGTAATTTGCTGTTTGGTTTTTTTTGTAATTTTTGATATAATTTTTGTACTTACGATGAATGAAATTTTTTTTTTTACTGTAAAAGTATTTTTTTGCTTTTAGGACCGAGACCGGCCCGTAATTCGGTTAATTGGGACCTTGATTACCCGGTCAACTCGGTCCGATTTCGGTTCTCATAAACACGGGCCCGAGAAACTCGGGTTGGTTTTCGATTTTTAGCTTTTGGGCTGATTAACCGTACTTGCCCAGCCCTAGTACAAAGCTTGTGGAATTAACTACAATATTATTATTATTATTATTATTATTAATTTTAGGCATTTCAAGAATTTACACACAAAAGTACATTTTCATTTTGTTGGGTTTATACTTGTGGGGTTAGATGTGCCATGTCTAATCAAGAACACGGATTTTTAAATGTGTATTCATAAGGTTTTAAAAAACAAAATTGATTTATTTAACCCCTTGATTCCCCACCCCTAGGGCAAAACTGAACCGACGATTCGGTTTTTACCTAAATCGCGAACCGAACCGACTTAGGTCGGTTTTAAAATTTTCAAACCGAAACTGAACTGACCGGCTATTTTAAACATATTGTATTATTTACATATAAAATATATATATTATTTATTATATATATTTGGTCGGTTCGGTTTGGTTCGTTAAAAGCACATAGAAACCGAAAATCAAACCGACTACTTCAGTTTTGAATTTTTTTAAACCGAAACCGATTCGAACCGAATTTAAACCGAACCAATCGGTTCGGTTTAATCGGTTTGATTAATTTTTTGTTCAGCCCTACCCACCCCCATATTCTTATTCAGTGCACTCTCATTTTTGTGCAAGCATAATTAGTCATGTTGGTTAGTTTCTTATGTTTCTGAAAATTTGAAAGTGAGGCAGCCATATTGGCATCAAAGTCAAATGCTTGGACATGGGTTATATGTAATGTTGGTCATACTTTTAAAGGTGGATCTAATGTCCTTCGTGAGATATGTTGGAAGTATGTGTTTCGAAAACAACAACTGTTGTAGTAGGAAAGACTCAGCTGGTTGTGAATAGAGAGTGTATGTCTCTTTAAAGTGTTGCATTAGAACATTTTTTTCTTGCGCTAAAGGTCTTACCATTTTTTAAGGTCTACGATTGTTGAGACAAAAGACAATGTGTGATAAAGATGCATTGTTGCATGCCCAAGACAACTCATTTATAGTTAGGCCAATGTAAAACTTGATTGAGAATAAAGTTTAGACAAAAAATCTAGACAGACAGACCTTTAGAGTCAGGACAACTAAGGGGGAGGGGGAGTCGATGTCCATGTAATTGTGTTCGATTGAGCCATTATAAGCATCTCTAGGATGATGGATGGTACTGAGCTCTTTAGAAAATTTCAAGTTTAGAATAGAATAGGGGTTTAGTATTAACTACTATTATTATGCTTTCAAGGCAAACACTTGCTTTTAAATGAGGTCATGGTCATTCCAAGTTATCATACCATTTTTTGGTGTCATACATGAAGGATTTAAGTGGAGCAGTCCTACTACTCACGTTGTATTGCTTCAAGTCCAAATAGTTGACTCACAATTAAAAGATTGACCTTGGTTTCAATCTAAAGGATGTTGCTTCTGGTGGGAGATAATGGTTTCCAGAGTCAGCATGTTTCCCTATGTTTGAGGAGCAAATGATTGGGAAAAAGTTTGAAAAGCAAATGAAGAGTAAAAAAAAAGGAAAATTCTAAATGTCGAGGGAAAGAGCGAGGAAACCAGCGAGGTAAACTAGGTGGCGGGGGGTGAACCGTTCACCACCCTCGAGATGTTCTCTGCGCGCGCATCTCGAGGGGGGTGAACGGCTCACCCCCCGCCACCTCGTTTACCTCGCTGGTTTCCTCGCCCTTTCCCTCGACACATAGAATCGCTCAAAAAAAATGGAGGAAAAAGATGACTTACTAAAGATTTATCCCACCCAACCTTAGAGCTACCGAGCGCACGCTAGTGACATTTCAAATCACATTTAAACCTTTACTTTTGTTAAAAAAATCATTATTAAAAAGAGTGGTGATTCAACGAGGGTAACCTCATGATCACTCGGTGAAAGCACACCTTCCAACCATGGGATTAAATAAATCTAGATAAAGTTGATAAATCAAAAAAATGAAAAAAATTTAATTTCTTAACATATAGATTCAATTACTAAAACAAACTCTCAAATATAGAAACTTCAGTGCTCTCTCGTTCATTCTTTTTTGATCGATAAAGGGATTCAATGAAGCAATGAAAGAAAAAATAAAATGAAATTATTTCGACAATTTATTGTTCATAATCTTCGGCAACCATCCCCTAATCCCTCTTAGTGCAAGGGTATGAAAACCTCCTTGAAGGATAACCCATGCCCATATCCTTTTGGGTATCTTCAATAACCATCAAAACTATAATTTCGTCTAAAAAAATTCTTCAATTTCATTAATGAACCTGTCTAACTGGCGAGGGAGGGAATGCAACTGAGGGAGATGGAGGGTTGCACCGCTAATTTCCTCGCCAGTTAGAATTTCTGTTCATTAATGTTCCCAATTTTGGTAGTTGATAGCTTAACAAAGATCTGAGATCCGACCGGTTTTTTTTTACGATAGCCGCGGAAAAAGAAATTTTTTCCTCGAGATGCACTTTACCATCTAGAAAAAGATCTACCACTAGGATCAATGGAAACTCATCTGTTATATATGGACCTTCAACATAGTTCCTTCAGGGTCGCAGACTATATAAATGATGAGCTGAAATACAACAACGATCTTGTATCAGATTCTCTCTGCCTTTCATCGAAAGCTCAGTCAAACCCAACAATTATCATCTCTTCGACCACTCGCAATAGTTTGATCTTTTGATCCGAACTTCTTATCTGTAATTGTAAGTGTTCTTTGTTTCTTTAAATTTCAGTATTTCAGTTGTTTTGAGTTTTCTAAGTAGGAAATCAGTAAGGTTTCGATGAGGTTTAGGGTTTTGTTCATTTAAAAATTGAAACTTTATATATGGGTTGTGTTTTGAATGAAAGATGTTATACTCTGGGGAGTCCTATTAGATCTTGTTTAGTTCAATTTTTACTTCCCTAATAGTTTCCATAGTTATTATAAGTAGTGGGTGTGTGTTGAAACTTGGAAAAGTGATGAATATATTAGGAAAAATCAAGGATTGATTATTCAAGTTAATCACTACTTTAAGATCAGAAAACAATCAAACAAACAATGGATAGGCAAAGTAATCCAGTGTCACAACCACAATCAAGACATTGACAGTGTTATGTGCTGTGGCATCCCCAAATTTGAGCTTAAACTGCGGTTTTCACCCGAAAACATTAAACAAATAACCCAAGAAAGGTTTCCCAAGATTGAAAGCTCCTAGCTCTCATTCTTCATTCCTCTTTTATAAATCCAAGAAGTCTCTTTTAAAATTGCAGTTTCTTAATTTTCTTTTTAACCTCTATGTGGGGATAAAAATGTGCGAAACAGAAACTTACCTAGAAAGTGAAATAAAAGGTGCACCCAGATCACAAGCTAGTCCATTTGCTGGATGAGTCTCAATTATTGTAATATCATCGTCATTTGCTTATTCATTGTTGACGTCGGCTGCATGGAACTACTTTTTTGTTCATTTTTGTTTTCTTTGGCCCTTCCTGAAAATCTATGTGATGTTGGAAGTTGGAAATGCAAACATTTTTGTTTGGGAGATTGGAACTTGGTCTGGAAACCACTTCTGTAACTTTTTTGGGCTCATTGGTGTAAAAGGAACGATAGGATCTCCTAGAATTGCACCACAGAAGAATGGAAGGAAAAAAAAAGGTTTTCATGAGGCCATGGGATTTATATGGCATTGGAATTCAGTTAGGCCGAGTTTGAGAGGAGGAGGAGTTACTTTTAAATATTTCTTTTGCATTGGGAGGGTGTGATCTTCAACCTTTTGTAGCCATTTTGCTCTCATTTTTACTTTGACTTTTGAGAGGGTGTGATCTTCCAGTTTCTTTCCCCAAAGTTCAATTTCAGAGGTGTAGTTCAGAGTTCAGACTAAGTTTTATTGTCTTTTTTTTGTTTTGTTTTGATAAAGAGTTTTAGTGTCTTTAATGTCATATCGTGTTGCTTTATAAGTTATTTGAACTCAACTTACTCAATGTTGACACCCTTAGGTCCTCAGCACCCATTTGCAGGTTAGGTTTCAAGGTTCCGTCCATTGGTCAATAATGGATTTTAGTACGATGAATGTGGGACAAATCACTTTACTGGGTTCTGCTGGCTGTGTAATGCTTACCATGCATTTCACTGTACAGCTCCTTTCACAGCACCTCTTCTATTGGAAAAACCCCAAGGAGCAGAAGGCCATTATAATCATCATCCTCATGGCGCCTTTATATGCGTTGGTTGCCTTTATCGGTTTGTCAGATTTTAAGGGCAGCAAAGCATTCTTCATGTTTTTGGAATCAATTAAAGAATGTTATGAGGCTTTGGTATGTCTTTCCCACTGTCATGAGATAGCTTCAGAATGGCTGTGTTTCTGCATCACATCAACCTAATCTGCTCGTAAAATATCTTTCAGGTTATCGCGAAGTTCTTGGCTTTGCTGTACAGTTACTTGAATATATCTATCAGTAACAACATTGTGCCAGATGAAATCAAGGGAAGAGAAATTCACCATACATTCCCGATGTCTCTTTTCCTGGTATAGTATTATACTCTCTCATTTTTCTAAATTGACTCTATCCATGAAATTGGATAGGTTTGTATGAAGTTAAATCTCATTTGGGGTTTGCATTATGTTACATAATTTTATATTTTTTATAAGAAAAGATTGAATAAATCTCATTGAAAAACTGCTCTCCCTGCAAGTGAGAAACTCATGGGGGAGGAACATGGAGAAAGTACAACAAATAGGAGTGCATTGCTAAGTGGCAATGTTATTAAAGACACAAGAAGTAAAGGATTCTGTGTTTCACCCATGCTACAAATCAGGAAGTTAGCCCTAGGAGGTGTTCGTTTCTTCGGAAAGAGGAAGCCTTCTCCAAAATCAACAGTGTGAGTAGGCTGAGGGAGGTTAAATGCCATGACTGTGTAAGAGATTTTATCTCGCCCTTCTAATTGTCCCAATGCTGTCCGTCTTCTGAAGGGTCTATAGAGAAACTACAGAGAGATTTAGAAGCTCTGACAAAAATTTGGGCTTCCCAGTTGCAAAGGGTGCCTTGATCCGAGTGAGACAAACACTTTACCATTATACCTGATTTCTTCAAAGAGATTGAAAAGATAGGGGAGAATCTTTGATTGAGGGGAATATTTCCCAACCACCTATCATTCCAGAAAATTTTCCTTCCTCTAGATGGTGACATGCTTTGGAAACTCCTTCTTTCTTGACATAATGGCTGTCTACAGCCCACACTACACATCCATAAGGCTCTACTGTAGTTTTGGTAACAACTCTAATTTATCTGTCCCATGTTCATCAGCTATAGCTGATTTCTACATAACCATGCCGAATCTAAAGCCATTTTGAAAGAAGGGCTTTGTTGAACAACTTAAGATTTCTTATACCTAGACCCTCTTGACTAAGCAAAATTTTAGGAGGTAACAGTTGTTCACCATGAGAAGTCCCTTGAAATCTTTTCAAGCTTATGGAGAAGGTAGACATCAAGTAGAACAGGGTGTTGTTTATGAGGGTGATATGTCCCATTTTAGAGATGTGCTTTCCTTTCCACAGGGACAATCTCTTTCTCACTTTGTCCACCACTTCGTCTCAAACTCACTTTGCTGTAGTTGTGACCCAAGGGAAACTCGAGAGGATGAAAGTAGAGAGCCTACTTTGCTAGAGAGGGATTCTAATAGGATGGCTGTATCCCTGATCTCTCGGCACTGATTTATTGAAGTTAATTGACAGAGCCGAGACCACTTCAAACCACATGAGAGTGGATTTCAGCACTTTGCAATTGCATTGCTGTAAATCTGCCTCAATGAATATGATGGTGTTGTCAGCATATTGGAGAAGAGAGATGGGAGAGGTTGATCTTTGATTTTGACTCCCCTCAAAGCTCCAATTGAATTAGCTTTTGAAATGATAGCAGCTAAGGCCTGCGGCACTGATGAGAAGAGCTTGATGCTAAGGAAGAAGAGCATAACCTTGAGATATGCTCTCGTTCTACCAAGCAGTGCCTCATTGAATTTTCCAAAATTATCTATCCAATCAGTAGAGCAAGAAATTTGTCCAATCTACACGGAGATGGACAACATCACATATTATTCCATGTAAGGGTGGGTACAAGACAAGATAGGGATGGGGTGCTTCCATATCGGGATCGGGATCAGATAGACCCCATTCCGACCTCGTCCCATCCCAAACGGATTCGGGGATGAGATGAACATGTACTAAATAGTCCTTCAATGAAAAATAACAAAAGAATTTCATTTCGCATTGCTCTCACACCAATAATGTCAAATTTATGATATATAACTTTTATCATAACAATATTAAATGTCATATAAAATTAATGGAAGCTTACAATGAAATTAAGTTTGTCAAGTGAATGATGGGAGATGGAATGAGCCCCTCCATATATCCGTTTGCATATTTTCACAAGAGTTGAAATACCATTCATATAAGATATACTTAGGAGCAACGTTCTCCAACTACATAACCCATAGTGCAAAAACTAACCAAAAAATCATTTGCCTTTATTTTCTATAAGAATAATTGTCCTATAACAAATCTAAAATGTGAAAAAGTAATGTGAAAAAGCATACATTTTCATGGGTTCAATTTGACCTAAAATATTTAAATTGAAGTTTCTACCTAAACAAATAGTACTAAATAGGCAAATAAATTTTCTAGCATAAATATTTTGATTTAATTTCAATACATTTTAAACTTTCCTTTAGAATAGTAGTTTGATTAAAATTAATAATAAATATTAAATAAATAAATTAGGGACGGAACGGGATGGGTGGGATTGAAAATCTCCATCTCGATCCCGATCCCACTATAGATCGGGATGAGTTTGATCAATCTCAAAAGGACCCAAAAAAATCGGGACGGAATTGGGATCTCGAGATGGTCTTCCTTCTCTAATCTTTGAGCCCCTTGAGATTGTGTTGAGATTCCTGCCAATTAGCCAGCAAATTTCATAAATCTTGAATGGAGACTAATTTCCCCCTAACATATTTAGGCCATAAACTTACTATGTACTTAAAACATATAATTAACAAAAACACCCCCTCCAACGTGTTCGAGTTAGACATCCATAGCCATATCTATGCAACTCTGTTGATTAATTAGTGTTATTAATTTGAAAAGTAAAGAAACTCAAAAATTGATATATCCTATAGCAATAAGTGCAGACCAAGTATATTTCGTGATTAAAACAATCGCTTGCAGAGTGTAGTTACTTAATAACCAGAAAATAATGATTTTTAGGGAAAGAAAATCTCCAAACCACTTCATCAATTGGTTTGATATGCCCATCATCATCATCATCAAAGCTCATTCCTGATACATTCGGGGTCAGTTACATGAATTTTGGTTTTCCAAGCAATGCAGTCTTTCCACACATCCTCGCCTAATCCAAGCTCAATGATGTCTTCCTTCACCGCCTTCATCCAAGTTTTCAACGGTCGTCCCCTCCATTAACTTGCCAATCTAAACATTTTTTAATTGTTGTCGTGTTTGGTCTCATACGCACGTGACCAAACCACGTTAAACGATTTTCTCTAATTTTGTCCTCTATGTGTGCTACACCTGAGTATCTCCTAGTTCTTTAATTTCTAATTGTATCTTTACGGGTTTTACCACACATCCATCTTAACATACGCATTTCTGTTACCGCCATCCTATGCGTATGTTGTCCGATAGTAGCCCAACATTCTGAACCGTATAGCATGACTAGTCGAATAATTATCTTATAACATTTTTCTTTTAACCTTGCAGGCATCATTCTATCGCATAATACTCCTCACGTCATTATCCATTTCATCCAACCAGTTTTAATCTTATGGTCTACATTTTAATCAATAACTCCATTCTTTTGAATTATAGATCCTAGATATCGAAAAGTCTCACACACTAGGACATCCACGCCTTCGATCTCAATTGCATTACTCCTCCATTGTGATTCATAACCAAAGTTGCATACTAGATATTCTGTCTTTGAACGATTAATTCTAAAACCCTTACTCCCTAAAGCCTCCCACCACCTATCTAATTTCTGACCTAAACTTTCACTAGTCTCATCAATTAAGAGAATATCATCTGCAAATAACATGTACTAAGGTACATCTTCTTGCAGATGTCTCATCAATTCATCCATGACCAAAGCAAAGAGGTATAGACTTAAGGCTAACCCTTGATGTAGTCACATTGGGAATTCATTGGATATCCCTCCGACAAAGCGGACACTTGTTACGGCCCCTTCATACACATCCTTAATGATATTGACATAACATTGAAACACTTTCTTCCTTTCAAACAACCACCAAATTAACTATCTGAGGACCCTATCGTAGGCTTTCTCTAGATCAATAAAAATCATATGCAAACTCTTACGTTCTCTCAATATTTTTCTAGAATTTGCCTAAGCAAGAAGATGACCTATGTAGTAGACATACCTGGCATAAATCTAAATTAATTCTCTGAAGTAGTGGTTAAACTTCTTAGTCTTCGTTCTATGACACTCTCCCAAAGTTTCATTGTGCGACTCATAAGCTTTATCCCTCTATAGTTTGAGCAATTTTGAATATCCCCCTTATTCTTATAAATTGGTACAACAATGTTGTGCCTCCACACGTCTGGCATTTTTCTAGTTTTCAAAATCCTATTAAAGAGCCTAGTTGGCCATTGAATCCTAACTTCTCCCAGACTTTTTCACGCTTCAATTGGTATATCATTCGGTCCAACTGCCTTTTTTATTTTCATTTTTTTCAAAGCTTCTCTTACTTCTTTGACACTAACTCTACGATGGAACACACGATGTCTCCCTTCATGTGAAACATGCCCTTCCAAGTTTAACTCCCCTACATGTGTCCCATTGAGTAGGTTCTAAAAGTAATCCTTCCATTTATCTAAAATAGCTTTATCTTGCATTAAAACTTTTCTATCCTCATGCTTTAACACACTCTAACATGACTCAAATCTATAGTTTTTCATTCTCTAGCTTTAGCTATCTTGAAGATATCATTCTCCCATTCTTTTGTACCTAGCCTATTATACAAATGATCATATGCTCTCTTTTAGCTTCCCTTACTGCTTTACTACTCAACCTCTTAGCTTACTTATAGAGCTCATAAAACTCTAGGCATCTATCTTTTTGCTACTCCTTAAAACATATTTTTCTTTCCGTAAGGACTTTTTGCACATCAGCGTTCCACCAACACGTCTCCTTATCATATACACCTCCTCTTTTGGCCTCTCCTAACTCTTCATTCGCAGCTCTTCTTATTCGGTTAGCCAAATGCTAAAAAAGATTTGCACTACTAGTCCTATCATTTGGTTCTAGATTCACCCAACCCTACTGTAACTGGCTGCCCAAATTATTTATTTTTTCTCTTGGTATGCTGCTAAGAAATATAATGACAACATAGAAAGAGCAAAGTTGAATACTAATTTTGGGTTGTCAAAATCAGAAAATGACTAAACTTTCCTTGAGAAAATTACCTTATTCAATCTCCCATCAAACATGGATGAGATTGTTAGTGGTTTAGCTAAGTTCTTATAGAGTAGATATATAATGCAGTTGCTGGACAATATCAATATAGTATGGGTTTGTGTGCGGAGGTTTAAACCCTGGTAGGCTGTACAAATGCATATATCTGAAACATGTTCTCTAAACTGCAGCCTCGTACTTTTCGTCTGAACCATCAGACGTTGAAGCTACTCAAGTTCTGGACATGGCAGTTTGTTGTCATCCGGCCCGTATGCTCCATCTTGATGATATTGCTTCAACTTTTAGGTCTGTACCAGAGTTGGATCAGCTGGACATTCACCATGATACTCAACATTTCTGTTTCGATGGCTCTGTATTCTCTTGTGCTCTTTTACCACGTGTTTGCGAAGGAGTTGGAACCACACAAACCTTTGGCAAAATTCTTGTGCATAAAAGGAATTGTCTTCTTCTGCTTCTGGCAGGTGAGTTCCTATTTCTATTTTCTCTCAATTTATATTTTGCTAAATAGTTTTATTGCATATGCGTTGAAATGAATTAAGGACGTGTGGCTACATGGATTTTTTTTTGGGTGGGGGTATCTTTAAGGCAAATTTGATTAAAATTTGGGTGACTGCTTATATCAATTCTTGATTTTTATCATAAGATTATTTTAATCAAAGGTGGGAGTTGAACTCCTGTGAACATGGGAATCACATTTCTTACTCCTCTGAAAGAATGTGGTTATGAACATTTTGTCTATTTATGGCATTGGACATTATTACATGTAACTGACCGAAGTGGGCATTAGGGTTGTTTTTAGTTGCATTTGTGAAACTGTGTCTCGATGGAAATATTGTTCTCCCCTTTGTTGCCCAACATACCTTGTTGGCTGTTTTTCAGGGAGTTGTGCTGGATGTCTTGGTCTCAGTTGGCGTGATTCGGTCTCACCATTTCTGGTTAGATGTAGAAAACATCGAGGAGGCATACCAGAATGTTTTAATATGTTTAGAGATGGTGGTCTTTTCTGTTCTCCAGCAATATGCATTCCATGTTTACCCGTACAGTGGGGATATTGCTTCGAAACTGAATTTAGACAAGGAGGAATGATTCTTTCAACCAAGACAAGGGAGGGGCGACCATCATAGAACACTGGTAGATTGTAGGTGTATTGCTTGTATATGTCATGTTAAACGAGCAGTTGATTTAGAAAATCTATCTGTTCTTTGTGTAACAATTATATATTACCCCCATTTGTACTCACGCAACTGGAGTACGGATCCTCAGGTTGTAATTTTTGTTGAACCATGAAGAGCAACCTTTTGATGTTTACATCACTTTCATTGCTAATGTACTGAAGCGGATATTCCTGTTTGAATATACAGAATATCAATAAATCAAATAGAATATCTCCAACTCCAAGGTATCAACAAACCATTTGGCATCACTATAATACTTGGATGGGAAACGAGGTGACGGGTTTGTAGTGTTGCAACGATCTTATGTTATTGTGTTTTTACCACATTGATAGTCTCCTTGGAGAGTAAATAGCTAAACTAAGAGGCTGTTGAAACAAATGATCTAAATTGCTCAGAAATTCTAAATTGGTAATTTCTCAGACTTGTAGTTCGGACTTTTTTAAAACAGAAAACTGCCCTGGTTGCCTTTTGCGATGTCTGACTCCAAAATTAGCACCTCTATGTGTTACAGCTTCAATCCTTATACCGTATAGTGAACCAGCCACTGAGAGACCTTCAGAGAAGAAGCACTCTGTCTTCGCAAACTTGTAGGCATCTGACTTGAGATCCATAACCTAACTTTCAATAAATTAGACAGTTGTTACATAATACACATCAAGTCAATAAGAGTTTAAAAGACCTTTGAAGTGTTTGATTGATTGAAATTGTTTTCCTTTCAAACAATTCAAAATGATATCAATTTTTTTAATCAACATGTTAGCTCAAACAGATACGTTCAATCGATTGAACCTGTTTGAAACCCAGTACTTAAAAACGGCTCCATTATTTTTTCATCAATTTGACCTTAACAATGCAATTGATGAAACTTATACATCTCACGCCCAATTTGGATAACTTAAATTATAAGCTTCATCGAGTTATAAATTACATAAAATTCATTCAGAAAGTGATTAAGGGATGTTTGTCATTCTCTTTTCAATTTAAAAAAAAAAAAAAAAAAAAAAACCTGCCTTAGATTATACTCCTCCCAAATGTGTCCTCAGTTGTTTCAAACCACCTATAGCAATTGCTAACATTCTAAATGACTACTAGGAAATGTTTTTTCTTCTTCTGCTGTGCGCTTTCACGCATTACTGCTTCATCTTTACTTGTGGCATTGGTGTATTTTGCTCAGCATGTTGCTTTCATTTGATGGATCCCTTCTTGTCCACAGTGAATTTATCATTCAGAGAGACGGAACAACCAAACAACTGGCCAGTACTAGTAACTGTGCTACTGGATCAGAACACGGCTTAGAATGCATTTGGAACATAAAAGAAAATAAAAAATAGTAAACTAGGAAAATGTTTTCAGGCAAGTAGTATATATTTCTGAAATTGAAGAAGAATTTACTTACCTGCAGCTAAACTTCTAAACTTGCTCAACAACTTCATCAAGCATAAGACCCTGACTCCTAATTAACTACATGTTGATTTTGTTAATAGAATAAAGATAGTTCACCATGCCCCATATACAGAATTGTAGAAAACTATCTTAAGGAAAACCATTTTCAGATTTTCCCATCAGCTTCATCTCACATTTATAGGAAGCTCACATAGTAAAAGGCTTGGAGAACTGCTTCTGTACAACATCGGTAAGCTATCAGCTTTTTGTTCAATATAAACAGCTCAATGTATTGGTTGATTGTTTCCTTATCAAAATTCCTTTCATCTGTGCAGGGCAAAATTTCGAAAAACATATAAACCAAGGAACCCCACCACCTGTGAGTAATATATTTTCCGTTGATAATCACAGATTTCGGATTTTTTTTAGAAATATCAATAATGTTTAGATCTTAAAGTATTTTTTGTTCTATCATATAGCGTTACTTCTTAGGGTATGTTTTGCTCCAAGGGAAAGATAATGGGTATGTTTAACACATCATAATCGAAGGGAAAACCACTAGAAGAGCAGAAAGCAAATGCGAATGTATATATCAGGGCCCTTTCTACACAATAAGCAAATCATGTACTTTAGGTGCTGAATCTTAGCTTGAGTCTACGATAATTAAACTAGTAAAATCGGCATTGAGCTCAGATGTAATTCTGTTATTACGAGTGAAATGTGATGGTCTGATGGATATTGATTTGTTCAATCAATGTGGACATGAAGTCTATAAACATGAAGGATGGGATTAAATGCGAACAGCCACAGCAAATAGTTTGTGTGATCAGGTTTCCCATTAAAGTGATCTATGTTGTCAGGGGCTCCGCCAAGTTTCTAATTTTACTTTAAAGTGCTTCGGCTTATCCTTAAGAGCGCTGCAAAGGCATACACTAGTCAAAGTGGAAATCACTACACTAGATCTCTATCCTAATAAAAAAAGGTTCCGCGTGGTAGTGTCTCGCCTTGCCAAGGCTTTAGAAGTGGACCTTGGAGCCTCATGCCCCATCCCACCCTTGACAACATAAAAGGTAATAGAATTTAATGACAGGGATCATCAAGTCTGGCTGAGCATCTGTTGAGATGCTACCTGACAGCTTAGTATCGTGGGAAGAGGTTGAAGAAACCATTGAAAAATGAAAGTAGTAATGGAGAACAAATATGAAAATGCATCTTAGCAGGCCAAATCCTGTCATGGTCTGTTGAAGAGCTACATTATGAAGGCTTTGCATTATATAGCACTCATACAACCCAATAATAGGAGCGCTATCATTGGCATATTGGCATATACACAACCTTAAGAAAGATAAAAGAATCATAGAGAAGGGATGGCAGCTTACTTGAGCACTGAGTTTGAACTCATGACCAAGTGGTACCATATGCCAAACTCTAACCGTTGAGCTGTCATGCCATTGGCATATATCCAGTCCTAATAAATGATGATGACATATTTAGCTTGGATAATGATGCTCACAAGATCGAGCAATGGATTTTAGAAGCTCAAGCAATGGATTTTTGAAGACGTTGGCCCAACTTCAACACCTTGTGTTGGAAATAAGTTCAGACGATCAAATAAAAGCAAGAGATTTGAATGTTTTGCCAAAGCTTACAGAAGGGGTTAATCATATATATGGATGATGGGATTAGTGAGACAACTATACCAACGGTGGATTGTGAGCTCGTTCCTTTTCAACAACTTGAAGAATTTAGGGTGTGTTTGGTTACATGGAATCCTATGCAATGGAATACATGAGGCGACCACATAAATTTAAGCTAATTTTAGGTTCACTCACCGTACACAATTAGATTTTGTGATCAATGGTAGGAATGAAATTCCCATGAACATGGGAATCACACTCCTTGGTCCCCCAAAGCAGGTGGAAGAATCAAAGTGGGTCACTCCCCACTTGCATTAGCCAAAGTCGCTAAGCGATGTTCAACAAAGACTTGAAGGTTGGACAACCATTCAATCTCATCTCAAATAACAGTAGAGTTAAGTTCAACTCCTTTTCATACTAAAAGCAAGTGCTAACAAATTGAAGTGGGTCAGTCCCTACTTGCAGGAACACCTCAAGTGCCAATGAAGACTTGCAACTCTATGGATTCAATAATATCATCTTGAACTACTTTCATCCTCTTCACATCCATTTTCAAATCTGTAGCTTAAGAAAAAAATCAGCTCCTTTAAGCAATTACTGAGAAGATGGACACCGTGATTTCAGCCTTGGGGTCTATACTGATTTAATATGGTCGACCTCTATGTGGTCCTGCATGCTTGAATATCAAAAGTTTCTTTAAGTTGCAAGCAAATAGTCAGTACCTAGAGAAAGATCTTCGAATGCTGCTGGTTAAGAAGAAGGATACTATGAATGAGATTGAAATGGAAGGACACAAGCTTCTAAAATGAGCTCATGGCTGAAAAGAAGTATATCAGTTGGAGTCTGTTGTGGTTCTGGTACAAGGTTGTTGTTTGAAATGCTCTCTCATCCGTTGTAGGCAAAGCAAAGATGTGGCGGAAAAGCTTGAGAGAGTTAAGCAACTTATGTGCTGTCCAAACTGTGATTCTCCGTATACTCTCATCAATCCTATATATGGTGAAACCTGTTGAGCAATTTCCTGGGCCTTCTATCAAGGATTAGAAAACTGCAGCACAGAACTTAGCTAAGTTGTTGGAATTATTGAAGGATGATGGATTTAGGAGGATTGGGATGTTGGGAATGGGTGGGATGGGGAAGACTACTCTTATAATTAACTTGAACAATGAGCTTGAAATCTTCAACAAGGAGCTCGAGAGCATGAACAACGCACAACCTTTCAGTGTTGTAATATGGGTTGTGGTGTCTAGGGAATTCCAATTGGAAAAGGTACAAGTCCAAATTGTTGAGAGATTGAAGATGACCAATGCTCAGTTGACTACAAAAGGAAAAGAGATTCATTGTGATACTGGATGATGTTTGGGAAGCGATAGATCTGGACATGATAGGTATTCCGTGCAGATGATATAGTTCACACACAAGGCACAAGGCCATTAGCTGATGCAGTTACTAAGGAGTGTGGTGGATGGCCTTTGGCCATAATCACAATGGGTAGAGCCATGAGAACCAGGCCATTTGATTCGTGGATGCATGCATTGAAATCGCTGGAAAAATCAAATGCAACGCCTCACATCCCAGGTATAGAAAAAAAGTTCTTCTTGCCATTGAAGTTGAGTTATGACTCATTGGAACATCAAACCATGTTTTATCTACTGTTGTTTTGTTTATACCCCGAAGAATTTTCAAATGAAATAGATGAACTCTTACAATGCTAGGGAGCTGAAGGTTTACTAGATGAGGTAGAAGACCGTGATGAAGCATACAGTATTGGCCTTGATCTCATTGACAACCTTAAGGACTCTTGCTTGTTGGAAGTTGGTTACCGCCAAGCCACTGTGAGGTTACATGATGTTGTTCGAGATGTCTATGTTTGGATTGCCTCTTCAGAAGACGAACATAAATCATTGATTTATCAACGATTTGGCTCTACTAAAATCCCAGGAATGCAAATGTGGGCATCTTATAAGAGAGTTTCCTTGGTGTATTTTAGAAATGTTGCCAGAGAGTGGTTGACAATACTCTCAGGTGAAAAGTCTACTTTTACAGGGTAACACTAAACTGAATAAAGTTCCCGTTACATTTCTTGAAGGATTCCTTGGACTGAGAGTCCTCAATTTAAGTGATATCGATCGGCATAAAATCTCTGCTTCCAGTGGAGAATGAGAGAGCTTCATATGCTATTTTTTAGGAATTGCTTACACCTAAGAGAATTTCCATCATTGTGAGGGCTTAGCAGACTTGAAGTGCTTGATATTTTTGGCACTTGCCTGGAAATGTCATCCAGTGAGATAAAACAGATGCTCAATGAGGTAAGCCGCCAACACAAACTGCTAGACTTCTATGTTCATCTATTAACCTTCCAGAGTCCTCTCATTGAAATGTCATTTATTAAAGATTCTGCTTGGTTGAGACGATTCAGAATATCTATAGCTTCAGGTTCAACAACAGACAAAGAACAGGCCATTTATCTCCATGGTGTAAACACTCGGAGTGAAGCACTTAAGGTGTTTTGTAGCAAAGACACCGTTGCCATATTGCATCAGTGTCAGCACATCACTGATACGTGGACGGGTGTTAGTGATGTTGACCTAGCTCACTTGAAGTCAATTATCGGCGGTAATTGTTCGTGGACAGTCTCAATGGGAACAGACAACACTCAAAATGACCAAGTACTGTTACCAAGTTTGGAGTTATTTTTCCTCCGCCATTGCTCAAATTTCTGGAGTATTTCACACATAGTAATACACCTTGGAACAAACATGAGAATCATAGAAATCTTAGGCTGTCATGACTTGAAGCAACTATTCGCAAGCTAGAGAATCTGGAAGAGATGCAAGTAAATTCATGTGATGGAAATTATAATTGATTCTACAGTCCTCATAAATGCACTTCCCAAACTAGGAATTATGCAGTTGTAGGAACTTCCAAGATTGGAGAGTGTTTGTCGACAGGAATTGCCTTGGTCATGTCTAAAGCAAATTGAAGTGAACGATTGCCCTCTTTTGAAGAGGCTTCCCTTGTCTTCCCCAGGGATGAACACCATGCCAATCATAAAGGGATAACTTAATTGGTGGAACCAATTACAATGGTAAAACGAATATATCAAGTCTATTCTCTGGCAGAACTTCCAACCATTGTAGACTGTGTCATTCTTAAATTTCTTTCTCATATTCTCTTTCTAGTTTTGCTGTGCGTTGAATGGTTTTCTTGTATGTTGATATAGAGCTTGGAATTAACGATTTCTGTCATGTGGAAATGAGAATTTGTGATGAACTAATGACACCTCTTCAGTATGTTTTTCAAGTTTTGAGTATACAGAAAGGAAAATTCTAGGGGTCGAGGGAGGGGTCGAGGTAAAGGGAGCGAGGGATGGGTGTAACCACCCATCCTCCTCGCGATGAGCATCCGCGCGCATCTCCAACGCGATGCGCTCATCCCGAGGAGGATGGGTGGTTACACCCATCCCTCGCTCCTTTACCTCGCTCCCTTCCTCGCTCTGTAGAAGGGCCCATACAGAAAAGATGAGATATCCATAAGATGCAATAAGTCCGAGAAGGTTCCCCACAAGTGGTAATAAGTTATTGAATGGATGCTTTACAAGAGACTCTAAGCTGAGTTTATATGGCCTACACTAGAAATACATTTAGAATCATATCAAGTAAAATAAACACAGAATAGAAAAGTATCCTAGCAAATGTTATGTGGACTGATTATTCATATCTACATATCTTCAAATCATATCTGCATATTCTTCATATTCTGGGAAATATTTACTTGGGTAAAATAAAGATATTCCTAATACTCCCCCCTCAAGTTGGAGAGTGAGGATTCCGAACACCCAACTTGCCAAGTAACAAGTGAAACTGCTGGTGACCAAGTGCCTTAGTGAAGATATCAGCCGGTTGTTGTGATGATTGAATATAGGACGTAGAAATGTTGTCCGCAAGTAATTGTTCTCGTACATAATGACAGTCAACTTCGATGTGCTTGGTTATTTCATGGAAAACCGAATTAGAAGCATTATGAAGTATCGCCTGGTTGTCACAAAATAGTCGCATTGGTCGTGTATGGAACACGCCAAGAGAAGAAAGGAATGACTTAACCCACGTCAATTCACACGTTGTGACAGCCATGGCTCGGTACCCGACCTTGGCGGATGATCGAGCTACAATGGGCTACTTCTTGGTCTTCCAAGATAGAGGAGAGGAGCCGAGTTGGACAAAATACGCAGTGAGAGAACGTCTAGTGATGGGGCAGGCGACCCAGTCAAAATTACAAAAGGCATACAGTTGCAAAGAACTATCTGAGAGAAAAAGAATGCCTTGACCCGGGGAACCTTTCAAATACCGCAAAACACAAAAGACAACATCCATATGGTCCTGCCAAGGCTCATGGAGAAACTGGGTCAAGATATGTACCGCATAACAAATGTCCGGGCGAGTTATGGACAGATACACGAGGCGCTCCACAAGGCGTCGATGCCGCTCCGGATCTCGTAACACACGGCCAGTGGCACGAGCTAGGCGATGTTTTGCTCCATAGGAGTGGGGGCAGGTTTGGCCCCCGTAAGATCGGCTTCCTTCAAGATATCAAGTGTGTACTTCCGTTGACACAGGAAGAGACCGGAAGAGTTGCGGGCAGTTTCGATGCCAAGGAAATATTTGAGTGGGCTGAGATCTTTGAGTTGAAAACACTTGTTCAAATATTGTTTAAAGGAAGTACATGCTTGAGAGTTATTCCTTGCCACAATAAGATCATCAACATAGACAAGGACAGATAAAAATATGTCATCTTTGTGGTAAGTAAGCAAAGTATGATCGGCATGAGACTGGATAAAACCATAGAGGCGAAGAGTAGCCGTGAGCTTAGCAAACCAGTTACGTGGAGATTGGTGGAGCCCATATAATGATTTGCGGAGGCGACAAACCTTGTTGGGATGAGAAGAAGTATACCCTGGTAAGAGACGCATATATACCTCCTCATGAAGATCACCATGGAGGAAAACATTATTGACATTCAATTGATGTATTTCCCATCCCTTAATAACAACAACTGTAAGAAAAAGTCTCACACTAACAAGTTTGGCTATCGGGCGAAGGTTTCTTCATAATCAACACCTTCAACCTGTGTATCACCACGGACAACAACCCGAGCTTTACAACGCTCAATAGAACCATCGGCATTATACTTTAATTTGAAGATCCATTTGCAACCGATTGGTTTCTTGCAAGGAGGAAGGTCGGAAATGGTCCATGTGCCATTCTTTTCTAATGCGCCGATTTTAGTTTGCATAGCCTGACGCCAATTTGGGTCCCTTACAGCCTCAGAAAAAGTATGGGGTTCCACCCCAGCAGTTATGGCAACCAAAAACTTAGAATGTGAAGCGGAGAAATTATCACATGTAACAAAATTGGCTAAAGGGAACCGCGTACCTGGGGACCCAAAGGAAGAGCGAAACGATTTGGGGTGTACCAGAGTAGCTGTGTGACATACATAATCGCAAAGGTGAGACGGAAAATGATGAGTCCGCTGACCACGACTGAGTTGAGGCTCAACATTAGGTGGCGCATGTGCGTTGGAGGGCACAGTAGGATGCTCAGGAGCTGAAACCGAGTCCTCCCTTATCACTGACACAGAAGGTGATGACTGGGCATTAGAATCGGTCAAATGCAAAAGGTTGGGGGCTGCTCCCCCTGACTCGTGGCAAGAGCTACCAATATCTTCAAAAATAGATTTGTTCCATGACCAATCATTGACACCAGAAGAGCTTACTGGCACACTTGCGGATGACGCATGAGATTGAGCAAAAGGAAACGCTTGTTCATAAAAAATAACATCCCGGGACACAAATATTTTCTGGGTCTCTAAATCCATGACCTTCCACCCTTTTTTTCCATGAGGGTATCCCAAGAAAACACAACGATGTCTTTGGGGAACAAATTTGTCCTTAGATTGGTCTTTATAATGAGCATAACATAAGCACCCAAAGACTCAAGGTGAGTGAGAGAAGGTGATTTGGAAAATAATTTGTCCTGAGGGGTGAGACCGTTTAAAATAGGAGTAGGAGTTCGATTAATAAGATGAGCGGCAACGAGAACACACTCCCCCCAAAACTCAATTGGAAGTGATGTTTGGAAAAGGAGAGCACGGGCTACATCTAAAATATGGCGATGTTTTCTCTCGACTCGGCCATTTTGTTGAGGGGTATCAACAATGCTAGTTTGGTGCAAAATACCATGTTGGGCATAAAATAATATCATGGGTTTAGATATAAATTCCATACCACTATCACTCCGAATCACTTTAACAGATTTTTTGAATTGAGTTTTCGCTATTTAACAAAATAGTTGTAATAACATGTTTGCTTCACTCTTTTCATGCATTAAATATACCCAAACTGCACAGCTAAAATCATCAATAATCGTAAGAAAATATTTAGCACCATAATTAGTAGAATGACGATAAGGACCCCAAATATCACAATGAATTAATTCAAACATGTCCATAACACAATGATTACTCAAAGGGAAACTAGAACGAGTTTGTTTGGCTTGACAACAAATATCACAAATAGAGTTTTTATCAGAAGAATCAACCTTATTACCATTAATGTTCAAAAAGGACATCGGTTTAGACGAGGGATGACCCAACCGACGATGTCATAAATCAAAAGATTCCGGCACCCGTGTAGCTGAAGCAGTCGCCGTCATCACAGGCTTGAAGTGGTACACCCCTCCTCGTGACTTGTAAGATACACATACGATCAGTAAATGTCACGAGACAATTGGTGTCACAAATTAATTTGTTCACTGAAATCAAGTTCACTTGTAAGTTTGGCACAAATAACACATGTTTCAAGATAAGGCCAGGGTGAAGAATATAAATCCCTTATTTGACCGCGGAAGCTTGGTCCCCATCGGGTAGACCAACCGGAGATGGAGCAATATCATGAACATTAGTGAACAAAGATAAATCACCCGTCATGTGATGAGACACCCCACTATCAATGAGCCAATAATGATCACAATTTTGCTTACCAGACATGGAATCACCCTCGGGGCTAGACTCGATCAAAGCCAATAAATGTTGCACCTGCTCACTGGAAAAATCGGGAATGGTGGCTGAAGCAAAACTAGTTGTAGCGTACTGGGTGAGGTCTGATTTCCCTCCTGAATAGTATCGTGATGTGGGATTAGTGAGGTCGGACTTCCCTCCTGAATTATTTAGACTGCTAACCATGACTGAAAAGAGGATGCAGCAGCGGCGGCGGAAGAAGGAAAAAAATAAAATAAAAAAAATCTTGCCCTAGGGCTCTGATACCATAATAAGTTTAGAATATGGAGAAGAACTTTATTGAATGGATGCTTTACAAGAGACCCTAAGCTGAGTTTATATAGCCTACACTAGAAATACATTTAGAATCATATCAAGTAAAATAAACACAGAATAGAAAACTATCCTAGCAAATGTTATGTGGACTGATTATTCATATCTTCATATCAAGTAAGATACTTCACATCTTATATGTGGACTGATTCTTCATATCTGCATATTTTCAAATCATATCTGCATATTCCTCATATTTTGGGAAATATTTACTTGGGTAAAATAAAGATATTCCTAATAAGCAGCATGAACTCATAGAAATAGTCATCAATATCGGGAACCACATTGAACTGAAACCCTTCTTAGTTCTCCTAAAAATCCATTCAGTTATGATAGATGGAGTTCTCGATAGCTTGATTAGAATAGACATTACTTTTATGTCGGAGAACTAGCTAGGATGTGTTAGCGCTCATTAGTAAACACATGAAGTAAAACATATTGCTTGTCATTATCATATTTTGCAGAATAATTAAGGCGAGTCAAGTAGAGCTATCCTCTACTAAACTTCTTGCTGGAAGTATGACATTCCAAGTGAATTTTCCATAAGATAATTGTCTATTCATATGGTTGAATCATAGAACTTTGACAGTGCTCAAACATGATCATATAACATTCAAAATCCAATTTACAAACAAAATAAAAGGTTGGGAATAAACATTTAACATCTCAAATTCTATAGAAAGCGATCAATGGTTATTGACTATTTCAAAATCTAAAACTGAACTGAGCTTTTACAATTTTTTTGTTATTTTTGCCTGAATCATCCTAGGACTATATATTTTCTTCAAGTCCTCTCCAAA
This sequence comes from Berberis thunbergii, assembly GCA_003290165.1. NCBI lineage: Eukaryota > Viridiplantae > Streptophyta > Magnoliopsida > Ranunculales > Berberidaceae > Berberis > Berberis thunbergii. Next base: position 35,972 of record QNQO01010418.1, on the reverse strand, counting down.
TGAGCTTAAAGCTATTTCAGTAAACTTGTAACTAGTGTACAAATGTGTAAACGAGGCCAAGTGATCACCTTCATTCTTAATAGTCTTTTGGTATAACATATAATTCCGCCTTATCTCATCCTGAAAATTTTAATTTGCGTAGAAAAGTTTCGGTACAGAAAAATTGGGTGTAAATTTTATAAATTTTTTTGTAACTTGCAAAATCTAAATCTAGGGAACGATGCTGCATCTAAGGATTCACCAGAGATGTTATACAGGCAGTTCCTTTCACCTAGATCGTACAATTGAAAAATTATAGAAAAAGTTTAATATATGAAAACTTCCTACTCGGTACTTTCCCTGTTTAGTTTTTAACTTCTAATATATACTATATGCCAAATCCTATCTTGTTTTAGGATTAATCTTATGGTTTTTCCATAGGATAGAACCTATGATCTTTCCACATCCCTTAAATTTATAATATTATACCTTAGATTTATAAGATTATAGAATTAGATTTTATATTTAGAGTTTTAAATTCGTTTATTAATTTACTGATATTTTCTTCAGGTGATAATAAGTTTTTTTTTATTTCTCTTAAACTATCTTTTAGATCAGAAACTTGATCTTTTAAAGTATTTAGTCTTTGAGTTATACTTATTTCTATATTTTCTATATTTTTATTTTCTTTTAATGTATGTTTTATATAGTCTAACTTGTCTATTATATCAAAATGTAATTTTTTTTATTTGTCTGTTCTGTATTAATAGATGATTTTATTATTGAAAGATTTATTTCTAAGTTACTTGCAAAATTTATAAGAAAATGTGTTAAATTATTTAGATGTTCACTGTTACTATATAATGTATGCTTAAAGTTTCCTTCAATATTACATTCTAAATGATTATTATCCATAATCTTTATTTTTATTTTTTATAACTGTTAATTTCTAAATTAAGATAGTCTAATTTTCTATTCATAAACTAATATGTAAACTAACTATTAACTACTAATGGCCAAAGGACCTTGGCTCTGATACCAAATTGTTCTGATACCAATTTGTGTAGGGATATAAATTTTGTAATTTTTTTTTAACTTGCAAAATCTAAATCTGGGGAACAATGCTGCATCTAAGGATTCACCAGAGATGTTTACAGGCAATTCCTTCCAACTATATCGTACAATTGAAAAATTATAGAAAAAGTTTAATATATGAAAACTTCCTACTCAGTACTTTCCCTATTTAGTTTTTAACTTCTAATATATACTATATGCCAAATCCTATCTTGTTTTAGGATTAATCTTATGGTTTTTCCATAGGATAGAACCTATGATCTTTCCATCACATACCTTAGTCTTGGTTGTCCTATGAACACAGTACCTAAAAGATGGCTCTATCTAACTTGCTAACTGATTTTAATTATGTTTGGCTATTGCTGGTTGCACACGGCTGGAGTGATGAGGTGGGGATATCAAGTCCCACCAGTTTCTATTTAGAAGCTGCGTTTGTTTTTTATGAATTACTAAAGTTTAACATCCACAATTTCAGAAATTAAACAATCAATCACACAATTTCAAACAATTACACAAAGCACCCGGGTCGCTAATACATTGTGTGTGATAGAAGTACTTACAATGTGCGTATTATGTTCTGCACAAAAAGTTAGCACAATAAAAACGTGTCCGACTTCTTTTTATCCGTTTCAATCAGCACACAAGCATATGCAATCAAATTACTAGTCTTGGTCTTAGAACTCGAATTTCTAAATCATAAAAAAAATTATTGGGTAACAATTAAAATTGTTTCCCTATAATTTCTTTTGACTTGGAAAATTTGGGGTTTTTTTAGGTGATTAAAAATGGAAAACAATAGAGTTTACAAAAATTATTACACCACACACTCGTAAAACGAGGTGAAAATAAAATTAAAACTCTCCTCACAAAATAAAAAAATATTTTAAATTAAAATTAAAATTTGCTTGATGTTTGCAGGATCGTTCAATTTCCTCGAGAAGCGTGTATTATTCAAAATCAAACAAATAATACGAAATGAGTGTAAAAAGAACTTAACAAAATAAAAATAAAATTTTGTTTGCTTTTTTTTTGATTTTTTTTTAAAATTAGTGAAACTAAATCTTAAATTCAATTACACCTTTACCTTCCCCGGCAACGGCGCCAAAAAACTTCTTGCGGGTTTAACTGGCCTAAATAAATAGCCTAATTTGACCCACTTGTAATAACCGCAAGTGCACGGTGTCTAACTGGTAGACAACGGCAAGTACGGGTTGATCCCACGAGGAAGGTGGATTAAATTGAATTTAATAATTTACCTAAACTAATTTGGAAAAAATGGGGGATTACAATGTTTAAAAATTCGAGTTAAACAAAAGTAATAAATATAACAATAAATAAAATAAAAGAGTTTGAGGGAAACCACAATTTGCAAAATATTTTTGAAACTCCTAAAATTATATTCAATTTTTCTTATTATTCCAATTTCAAATGAATGACTCTAGCAATGTATAAACTCCTAGCATTAATTGTCTTTTTAGGCACAATTAATCACAAGTTTAATTATTCAATTAAAACATGTTTGATTTATAACATAATATTTTTCTAACAACCTAAGATACATGACATATTAGGTGAAAGTAAAATATTATAAATCGTGAATCAATTAATATTAATCATGGAATAATAAAGTAAAATGAAGTTAATTCTAGAGTTTGAGACTTAATTCACTGTGGTGTTACAGAGCATTCAACAGGTTGCAAACATGAACAGGTCCAGTGTGGCTCAACTGATCCCAGTGGGTGCAAATAGTTCTGATCTTTCTCAGCCGAGGTGCTCTCAGCAAGGTCCACTGGTTGCTAGTAGCGTCAACTTGATTTAAGTCTCTGTGGTGGTGCGTGGTGTAGCCGATGACGGTGGTTGAAGATGAAGTAAAACAGGGTTGTCACCCCCTGTTTTGGTGGAGTGAATGAGAGAAAACAGAGATGGATAGGCTGTGGGTGGTGATTTTGCTTGGTTGGGATGGTGATGAGAATCACAAATTGTGAAGAAGAGGTTTTGGTATTCTGTATTTTTTTTCCTTTATCTTTTTCCCCTTTCTTATTCATTTCTATTGTATTTATAGAGAATTAAGAAAATGAACTTGGACAAGTTAAGGAGAGGGCTCAATGAGTGATTTAAGGCTTAAATCAAACTAGAATCTTGGATAATTAAGAAAATATGCTTTGGGTTTGATTGAGTTTGAGAAAATGAACTTGGACAAGTTAAGGGGAGGGTTCAATGAGTGATTTAAGGCTTAATCAAACTAGAATCTTGGATAATTAAGATAATATGCTTTGGGTTTGGCATTGGGTTTGGGTTTACGGATTTGGTTTTGGGTTTGGTTTTGAGTTTAGGTTATGGGCTTAGGCTATTCTCACATCCACTTCCTCTGAAGTCACCGTTTGTGATTTATTCATTGCATTTTTCTTTGATTTCTTTGTTATTGCTCCGAAATCTACAAAAACACAAAAATTTAATAATTAATTTAAAATAAAATAAAACAAGGATTAACAAAAATATAATAAGAGGTAAAAATGTTATAATTATGTGATTATCAGCAGGTTGGAGCAAATCAAATCAAGAATACTTGCAGTAAATTGCTGAAAGAACCCCCGCAGCTGTGAAAGGATGCTTCAACCCCGAAAAATGAGCGTATTTACTTAAGCGATCCACCACAACCAAAATAGTGTCAAACGCTCCTGAACACGGCAATCCTTCGATAAAATCCATGGTGACTTCATCCTAGACGTGATTGGGTAAGGGAATGGGATGAAGCAAACCCACTGGTAAAGTAACCATTGTTTTGTTGCGTTGGCACACTTCGCATTCACTGACAATTTTTTTTATATATGATTTCATCCCAACTCAGTAAATCTCTTTAGCTATTCTCTGGTACATTTTTGTCTCCCCAGAATGCCCCCTATTTTGGAATCATGAAACTCCTTGAAGAGAATGGGAATGAGAGAAGAAGATCGAGAGATGACTAACCTGTTTTTGAAATATAACATGTCCTGAAAAATCACATAACCAGGATGGCTCGAACCTTGTAAGACTCTCTGTTTCAGTTGTTCTATATCAGTATCACCCAATATCTCTTATCGTAATACTGACCAATCTCGCCAAGTAGGCAAAGTCATTTGGGAACATGATGGGGAAAGAGGAATTCGTGATAAATAATCAGCCGCAGCATTGGAGGACCCTGGTCTATACTGAATTTCGAATTGGTAACCCAATAATTTACTTACCCATTTATGATATTCTGACCCAATTACTCTTTGCTCCATTAAGAACCTCAAACTCTTCTGATCAGTACGAACAACGAATTTTCGTCCTAACAAATACGCTCGCCACTTTGTAACCGCCAAAACAATGGCCATCAACTCCTTCTCATAGATGGGTTTGAGCCTAGCTTGTTGCCCCAACACCTGACTAAAGAAAGCTACTGGCCTTTGATCTTGCATCAATACCGCACCCACCGCATAACCTGAAGCATTCATTTCCACTACAAATTCCTTAGAAAAATCGGGCATTGCTAGCACCGGAGCCTGAGTCATAATCTGCTTCAAATTTTGAAACTCATCATCTGCCTCTTGATGCCAATTAAAACCATCCTTCTTCAGCTGAGCTATCAAAGGCCAAGCTACCTTACTATACCCCCTTACAAACTTCCTATAATACCCAAAACCCACATAATTCAGTAAGAGTCTTTGGTTGTGGCCACTCTAATATAACTTGAATTTTCGATTGATCCATGGCATCACCATTCACCGAGATGATATGTCCCAAATAACTCAACTTTGAGCACCCAAACTCACATTTCTTCTGGTTAGCATATAATTGATGTCTCTGTAATAATTCCAAGACCGTCTCCAAATGCTCTAGATGTGCTTCAATTCCTTTACTGTATACCAGTATGTCATCGAAAAATACAAGCACAAACTTACGCAAATAAGGCCTGAAGATGGAGTTCATCAGTGCTTGAAACATTGCCAGCGCATTTGTAAGACCAAATGGCATTACTAAAAATTCATAATGCCCCTCATGTGTACGAAAAGCAGTCTTTGCTTCATCCCCTTCTTGAAGTGAAACTGATGATAGCCTTATTTAAGGTCCAACTTGGAGAAAATATTTGTTCCATGAAGTTCATCTAACAATTCGTCAATGATAGGAATTGGAAACCGATCCGGCACCGTCTGTTTATTCAGTGCACGGTAGTCCACACAGAAGCGTCACCCTCCATCTTTCTTCTTGACTAACAGTACTGGACTAGAGAAAGGACTTACACTATGGCGTATAATCCCCGCATCCAACATATCAGATATCAACTTCTCAATTTCATTCTTCTGAAACTGAGGGTAACGATAGGGACACACATTGACTGGGCTTGACCCTTCGTGCATAATAATAGAATGCTCATACCTTCTTTTTGGAAGCAACCCTGATGGTATTTGGAAGACGCCTTCATATCTTTTCAAAACTTCAAACAATACCACCGGTGTCTCTGAGACCTTCCCCAATGGTACTGACATATTTCCCAATTCCACCAAGTACCCCTGCCCTTCTTGTTTGATTGTGCGTAACATAGTTTTTAATGAAACCAAACTCTTCCCTAATGAGGGATCGCCTTGAAGAGTGAGGGTTTCAGACCCAACTCGAAAACGCAAGCTTTGTTCCTTCCAATTTACCGAGATGGTTCCCAAGGTCTCCAACCATTGAATCCCCAATATGACATCTGAACTACCAAGTCCTAATGGAAGAAAATCCTCCATAATTTCTATCCCTTGTAACATTAACCGCACCCCTCGACAAACTGCACTCCCTTGGACTGAATCACCAGATCCCAAGGTCACCCCATAACTTCCCGTAGCCCTAATTGGTAACTCCACTTGTTCCACCACATTTTGAGAGAGGAAATTGTGCGTCGCCCCACTGTCAATCAGAACCACTATTGGCTGATTTGCAATCTCTCCCTTGATTTTCATCGTCTTTGGAGTTGTTAGACCCACAACTAAACTCAAGGATACTTCCACTACTTGGCTAATCTCAGCTACTTCCAACTCTTTTTGTTCCTCCATCTCCTGAACTCCTTCCTCCATTTCCCCTTCCTCCTGTGTGATAAGTACACTGACCTCTTTCCTTTTGTAGCGATGACCCGGAGAGAATTTCTCGTCGCATCTGAAACATAATCCTTTTTCTCGCTTGGCTTGGTAGTCGGCATCAGACAACCTTCTGGTTTCTCCTCTCTGGAACGAAGCTCTCTTGATGTCTTTGGAATTTCCTGCTTGGCGGTGGTTGTAGGAGTTTTTGGCGAGAGACTTGTCGAAGTCTCTAGAGGATGCGTTTAAGGGATGCCCTAATGGGCTCTGTTCATTTGGCTTTTGTCCACCCCAGGCCCAATTGGAAGTATATTTGAGGCCCTATCTTGTTAAACCGGTTAAAGTTTGCATCTCATATACTCTTTGGGCTAGCTCCATAGCCCGACCCTGTTGACCCGATTCCAACATTCTCACTTCCGCCCAAACAGAAGGCTTCAAGCCATTGTTGAATTTGCTCAAGTAAACCTCTTCCGTCATGGTTTCCAAAGGAGTTGCCAGTGTTACAAACTTCCGGCGGTAATCCGCCACTAAACCTTCTTGCCGAAAAACAAGAAATTGCTCGCACAATGACCCCTCTTGGTTTGCTCGAAATTGTTTGAGCAGTAACCCTTTTAGTGCTTCCCAAAACAAAATCGGTATTCTTTTACTTTCCCATTAATACCATAGAAGTGCATCTGCTTCAAAAGAGATTACTGTCGCTTCAATTCTTTCTTCATTATTGTATCTTTGAAAAGAAAAAAATTGCCCGCCCTTCAAGATCCAGCCATCTGGATTTGACCCCTCAAAGATGGGCATTTCCAATCTTCTGTGCTTTCTTTCAAATTGATACCCCTGTGAAGAAGATCCTCCGCCACCCATACCATTCGAACTCTGTGTCTTAGCAATGTTTAGAGGTATTTGATCCTTCATTGTGGTAGAAGCAGTTTTTAGAGCCTCCTCTTGCATTTTCATCATTTGTGCCATTCTTTGCATCATTTCTTGAAAATCCTCTATTGGCAAACCTACTTGTCCTTGAACAACTTCTTCCATGGCCTCAATTCTTGCATTAGCACTTGATCCTGCACTTTTTCCAACCATTTCTCCTCAGAATCGAGTTGCTCTGATACCAGATTTGTTATGATCTGCAGGTTAGAGCAAATCAGATCAAGAATACTTGCAGTATATTGCAAAGTTAGTAGACTCAGTTAACAATTTCTTTTCCTTTTCTTCTAGAATCGTGTATCTCTTTTTGAAATTATAATGCTTTGGGAGATACATAGTAATTCAATCCCAATTCTTTTCTGCAACAATTTAGAGCTAATTGCATTTCATAAAAACCTTTTATACTTTGGATTTGGATATTCATTAATCTGTTCAAAAACTTCTGCCCAATGAGTGTATACTCCTAGAATTCTCCCTTTAATTACAGAATAAAAAGAAAATCCTTTTGAAAGTGGTTTTGATTCTATATTTTGAAAATAATATGATAAAACTTTTAAAACGAAATTAAATTTTTCTGGATGAGATTTTGAAGATTGGAGATTTTCAAGAAGACATACCTGCATAATGTCTAGATTATCCGTCTGTATATCACAAAATTTTACTTCTTTTTCAAGAGCAATGCATATTTGTCCAAATTGACATTCTATTGTTTCTATTGTATTCTGCATGAAACAAAGGTTATTTTCTTCCAATATATATATAGATCTTGATAAAGCATCTGCTATACAATTATTTTCACCTTTTATATGTTCAAATTTTGCTTTATAACCATTTTCAGCTACACTGTTTAAAAAATTTGTCCTTATTTTAGAATTTATTCGTTTATCGTTACTTTTATTATAGAATTTTATGATGGTTTCGCAATCAGTGCGAACTATAAAAGGTTCATCAAGATAAAGCTTAAAATGGTCCAAGGCATTTATCCTAGTATTTCATAATCTAAGGATGTTAATCTCTGTTCTTTATATTTTCCAGAGGTATATCCACATATTTTTTTCTTCATGTTTTGAGTTGTATTCGTTTGGTTTGGCTAAAAGCACTGCTCCTCATCCTTCTTCACATGCATCAGTTTCTATAATTTTATAATCAGATTGTAATGGTAATTAAGAGTGGGTAAGTTTTTGAAAATTTCTTTTATTGTTTGAACTATCTTTATGTCTTCAGTATTAAATCTTTTTTTTTTCTCCATTTGGTGTTGTTTTACTATAAAGAGGTCCTATTATTTTACTAAGGTATTTAATATAATTTTGACAATAATTTAGTGTTCCTAAAAATGACTGTAATTGTTTTGTATTTTCAATTTTATCAGGATATTCTAATATCTTTTTAACAATATGTTCTTGTAACTGGATTTTACCATTTCCTATTTTCATCCCTAAAAAGTCTATATAAGTTTTACAAAGTTCAATTTTCTTTTTAGAAATGATAAGTGCATTTTTAACGAATTCATTAAACACCAGGATTAAAGGATCATAATGGGATTCAAGATCCTTAGAAAAGACTAATATATCATCAATATAGACAAGAACAAAAGTTTTATACTTACAAAAAATAACATCGATTTTTTTCTGAAATATAGAGGGAACATTTTTTTAGTCCAAAAGGCATTACTAACCATTCATATTGTCCTTCGGAACATGTAAAGGTTGTCCATGGTATTGATTGTTCTTCCATCATTACTTGCCAAAAACCACTTTTGCAATCAAACTTACTAAAAATAGAGTTTCCTTGGATGCAATTTATCAATTGTTGTTTGTTGGGTATTAAATATTGATCATCGTATGTGTTGTCATTTAGTCATTTATAATTTATAATCATTCTAGTTTTTCCTCTTTCAATTTCTGATAATTTCTTACCATGATGGTTGTACTCCTATGCCTACTATTACTATGTCTTATGATCATTTATTTATATAAAAAATTCCTTTATATTTAATGAAGTATGAGTTAGAGTTCCTGATTTGATAGCCATTTCTGAATTTTTCATTTCTAATTTAGTTAGATATTTATTACGAGACCAATACTTTATAGAATTTTCTCCTAAAACTTGAGTTTCTTCAACAATTCTTATAATATTATCTAGTATTTCCTTTTTATTATATTCTAAGTTCCTTTTTGGTTTATTGAAGAAAATATAATCTGTAGTAATTTTGCTTAAATTTACTGTTAATTTTTTTGTAAAGACCTTGAATGAAATTATAAGTATAATCTTGAATAAGAAAGTCTTTGTTTACAAAACAACTATTTGTTTCAAAACTATTAGTAGTAGTAGTAGTCCCACCACGCTTTTGATTGCACTCTGTATTTGGTGAAGGGTTTTTTTGTTCACGTAGGATTGGGATCATCCGCTTCCCCAAAATTCGAGACGTGAAAATTTAACAACAGAAACATTAAATAAAATTATCATAGACAAAAATTCTAACCGGATAACTTTGAAGATGACTGCTCTATAAAAATAAACTGCCAAAGATGCCGCTCCGAAACTCTATAACCTGATAAAGGCCAAATGACTACGTTCAAATAAGAACTTATCCAAGAATCAAAAGCTCACTTGGGTCAGCGAGGTAGCTGGTATGAGTAATCTTCATCCTTGTAAAATAAAATAATTTACATTATTTAACAAGAAAATTTCATAAACAAGAAATAACACTCAAAAGTCTTGTAGTTCCTCAACGAGGCAAACTTTACATACTAATCATTTTTATCATGCTTAAAATATAAATTTATTTTACCAACACTTACAAAGTAAAGATTGAACATGGTAAATCCGACCTGCAGAAATTGTTAGTCGACTTACCATCCTGCACGAAACAGTTAGAAACAAACGGATAAAATTTATGAGTTATCAATCCTCATAAATGCAATTTATTTTCAAACAACGATACAAATCATAGTCATATTAGACTATTATTAAAATATTAACAAAACACATTTTCTACCTATAGGAAGACACATAGTTATCATTCAATGGTCGAATAAACATTTAGTTTTTTCCTTTAAGGCAATCATGCACATACACAAAAATCTCGCTTCTTTTCCACAATCGCACCATCCTCCTTGTGTCGAACACACCTCACCCAAGTGTGTCTCCCTTACCTTCGAAACCACTCGGAGCATACATGTTCCAAATGGGGTGCCACATCGAGGAACATGTCATCTCACCCGAAGTTCGATCCATGACAAACATTTCCTAAATACTACACGTATTATCGAACTCACATGGAACGGTGCACTGATATGCTAGCAAGTCTGCATACCCAAAATGATATCACACATATATAATCAAGTCTGTATACTAAAATATTTTTCTTTTGGAATTGTGGAAAAGTGCATAAAAAACCAACTAAAACTCAAAACTCTTTTATGGTGACACTTTGTCAACCATAAATAAATCAACAACAATATTAACCCATTCTTTTAGGAAAACTAGCATTTTTCATAAATAACTTTTTCATAACACAACAGGGATCAAACACAATCAATATGAGGATACTTCTTAGCAAGTCAATTTGCATAACAATCCAAACTACACAATCAATACTAGTGTCATAATCTTTAGTGCCCCCATTCGTGTATATGTAAAAAACAATAATTCGGACAATCTGGACATGAGCAATAACACATTCAACCCAAACTGCACAATTCATTCTACATGATGCCACAGGCTAACAAGACAACAATACCAATTTTGAACCAACACACAATCATAATATATTTTCTATACCAAAAGTATTGTATCCCTACATATTTAGTGTACTTGAAGAAAGCAAACATCAAGTCTTCGACATTCTTCTACACGCATCACCACTCCATTGAAATAAATCAAACAAAACAATTCATTCATAGAACAATTGAAGTCCTTAACTCCACTACCCATTCCACATCCAATGAAGCGTTGAGGATGATTGCTGCAACAATTCAAATCACACACTCCGAAGCATGCAATTACAATTTCACTACCCAACCAGAACCTAGTCAAACCCTCTCCAAGCCTTCCGACTTTCTAATCAATTTAAATAACCCCCAACTCAGTTGTAATTAGCCTAGTTTTATTTGTCAAATAGTCGGGTAAATAACCCTCCAAACAATATTGAAATGAACAAGCTATCCTAACTAGACAGCCTAACAAGTCATCACTCAAATGTACATAATTCTCACATTAGAACTCCAAATTGACTACCGTTAAGGGCTATAGAAAGTAGACACAAAGAGGTTTTCAACCATATATAGCATACCCTCTGACTATGTCTGTAACATTAATGATTTTACAAACAAAACATGTCATCTGTCAACATTCGTTCAGATTTACCTCTTGTCACTAAAACAAGTATATTTTTCCGCACAAAATTCAGATTGTGATACCGTAAAATCCTTTAGAAACTAGACTCCAACAAAATTTTTTTGATATATAGCATAATACAGAATACCCTAAAGAACCTAATCAAAACCAGCATAGAAAAACTGCACAGAATCAAAACTGATAGAATACACAAACAAGTTTTAGCTCATAATTGAAAAATGTTTCTGTCCTTGATTTCTCAAACTCCACTTCATCCCAAATATAATTTTCAAGCTTATTAGGTATAAAAAAAAATCCATATCACTTACAAAAAAAATTTCAAGCAAAAATATATGAAAAGAGAATGGAGGAAAACTCACTAATTTCTACCAAAATTTTTATATACATGAATTTCAAAAATTAAATCAGTGACATTTGTTTCTGCCTCGAGGGAGATCTAACCGTTGGATGAACTCCAAACAACCGGTATGTTTTCATACATGTGTTGTGAACCTACAGATTTAATTGGAATGTATTATGACCTTTAGAACATCCCGATCAACTGAACATACTAAGGCTGCGCAAAGCTGTATTTATTACGGGATTTAAATAAAAACCTAGTTGTAGGTTTTCTCATTTAACTCAACCAATTCCTACAAAAATACAATAAAATTTTCATATTTCAGATTTATATTTGTATTAAACCTTAACCTAAATCAACTGGTTAATCTAAAAAAGTAAAAGAGAACGAAGAAGACTCGCCGGTAAGCATTATTTTTCTTTTTCTTATTCTTCTTGTTTCACCTTTTTCCCCTAATTTTTTAGGTAAGTTCCTCCCATTATTTTGTGTGTAAAAAAAAAGAGAATGAGGATAGGTTTTTCCAACTCTTTTATAAAGCTCTAATTATGTTTTTTTAATTTTAATTTTATGCTAAATGTACACCCACTTTCTACTCATTTAACCACTAAAAATAAAAACAAGTTTTACACATTATAAAATTATAATACATTACAAATTTATAAGTAAATATTATTTATATTTGTGTAATTAGGCGGGTATTACAATATACACACTCAAAAGAATCTCATCCCGAGATTCGAAAGTTAAGAAAACAATGTGAATTTAAAAATAAAAAATACAAATTAGCAAAAGAAATATATATATATATATACACATTTTCAGATTAGAAATTATTCAAATCCTATACTTATAGAAAAAAATTCACATCATACAAGTCATACATCAAACGTGAGTAGATACGAGGTTGTTACTTGCGTATATATAATATTTTAATTAGAATACAAAATAATAAATTGAAACACTTTATATACAAACATATTTATAAGGACAGTGCAAAAGTACGGGTATTACCATATATACAACTCAAAAGAATCTCGTCCCGAGATTCGGTAGAGGAGGGTAAGTAGGTAATTAGTTTTACAATAAACAAACTACGTTCCGAATGAAACAACACTATAGTCCAAATAATAAACCATTCCAAAAATAAATTTTCTATTAACCCTCAAGAAACAAATCACATATCACATAGACAAACAAATAGCTCATGCATATGTCTATAACTTTATGAAGACAATCACATAAAATATATATTATAAATATTTAGTAAGTATAAAAATTACGGAGCGCTACAATATATACAACTTAAAAGGAATCTCATCCCGAGATTCGCTGAATTACACAAATATAAATAATATTTTCTTATAAATTTGTAATGTATTATAATTTTATAATGTGTAAAACTTGTTTTATTTTTAGTGGTTAAATGAGTAGAAAGTGTGTGTACATTTAGCAAAATAAAATAAAATTAGGAAACCCTAATTAGAGCTTTATAAAAGAGTTGGAAAAAAAACATAGCCTCATTCTTTTCTTTACACACAAAATAATGTGAGAAATTTATTTAAAACATTAGGGAAAAGAGGTGAAACAAGAAGAAAAAGAAGAAGAAAAATAATGCTCAACACCGGTGAGTATTCTTCGTTCTCTTTTACTTTTTGATTAATCAATTGATTAAGGTTAGGGTTTAATACAAATATAAATCTGAAATGTGAAATTTTTATTGTATTTTTCGTAGGAATTGGTTGAGTTAAAAGAGAAAACCTACAACTAGGTTTTTATTTAAATCTCGTAATAAATACGACTTTGCGCAATCTTACTATTTTCAGTGGATCGAGACCTTATAGAGGTCAAAATACCTTCAAATTAAATCTATAGATTCATAACACACGTATGAAAAACATACCAATGGTTTGGAGTTCATCCAATAGTTAGATCTCCCTCAAGGCATAAACAAATGTCACTGATTGAATTTTAGAAATCCACGTATATAAAAGTTTTGGTAGAAATTAGTGAGTTTTCCTCCATTCTCATTTCATATATTTTTGTTTGGAATTTTTTTTGAAAGTGATATGGATTTTTTTTTATACCTAATAAGCTTTAAAATTATATTTGGGATGAAGTGGAGTTTGAGAAATCAAGGTCGCAAACATTTTTCAATTATGAGCTAAAACTTAATAGTGTATTCTATCAGTCTTGATTCTGTGCAGTTTTTCTATGTTGGTTTTGATTGGGTTCTTTACAGTATCACAATATGAATTTTGTGCAAAAAGATATACTTGTTTTAGTGACAAGAGGTAAATCTGGACGAATGATGACAGATGACATGTTTTGTTTGTAAAATCTGTAATGTTACGGACATAATCAGGGCGTATGCTTTATATGGTTGGAAACCTCTTTGTGTCTACTTTCTATAGCCCTTAACGGTAGTCAATTTGGAGTTCAAATGTGAGAATTATGTACATATGAGTGATGACTTGTCAAGTTGTCTAGTTAGGACAGCTTGTTCATTTCGGTATTGTTTGAATGGTTATTTACCCGACTGTTTGGCGAATAAAACTAGGCTAGTTACAACTGAGTTGGGGGCTGTTTAAATTGATTAAGAAGTCGGAAGGTTTGACCAACTTCTGGTTGGGTAGTGAAACTGTATTTGAATGCTTCGGAGTGTGTGATTTGAATTGTTGCAGCAATCATCTTCCTCAATGCTTCCTTGGATGTGGAATGGGTAGTGGAGTTAAGGAATTTGATTGTTCTATGAATGAATTGTTTATTTGATTTATTTCCATTGAATGGTGATGTGTGTAGAAGAATGTTGAAGATTTGATGTTTGTTTTCTTCAAGTACACTAAATATGTAGGGATACAATACTTTTGGTATAGAAAATATATAATGATTCTGTGTTGGTTCAAAATTGGTATTGTTGTCTTGTTAGCCTGTGACATCATGTAGAATGAATTGTGCAGTTTGGGTTGAATGTGTTATTACTCATGTCCAGATTGTCAACACTCTTTGTATATTGTTCGAATTATTTTTCTTTACATATACACGAATGAAGACAATGACTACTAAAGATTATGACACTAGTATTGATTGTGTAGTTTGGATTGTTATGCAAATTGACTTGCTAAAAAAGTTATTTTTGAAAAATGCTAATTTTCCCAAAAGAATGGGCTAATATTGTGGTTGAATTATTTATGGTTGACAAAGTGTCACCATAAAAAAGTTTTGAGTTTTAGTTGGTTATTTTTATGCTATTTTCCACAACTCCGAAAAAAAATGTGAAAAAAGAAGACGAAATTATTTTAGTATACAAACTTACTTGTATACGTGTGATATCATTTTGGGTATGCAGACTTGTTTGCATATCAGTGCACCGTTCCATGCGAGGAGTTTGGTAGTACGTGTAGTATTTAGGAAATGCTTGCCATGGATTGAACTTCGGGTGAGATGACATGTTCCTCGATGTAGCACCCAACTTGAAACATGTACGCTCTGAGTGGTTTCAAAGGCAATGGAGGCACACTTGGGTGAGGTGTGTTCAGCACAAGGAGGATAGTGCGATTGTTGAAAAAGAAGCGAGATTTTTATGTATGTGCATGATTGCCTTAAGGGAAGAAACTAAATGCTCATTCGACCATTGAATGAGAACTATATGTCTTACTAAAGGCAAAAAATGCATTTTGTTGATATTTTAATAATACTCTATTATGACTACGATTTGTATCGTTGTTTAAAAATAAATTGCATTTATGAGAATTAATAACTCATCAAATTTATCCATTTGTTTCTAACTGTTTCGTGAAGGATGGTACGTCTACTAACAATTTTTGCAGGTCAAACTTACCATATTCAACCTTCACTTTGTAAGTGTTGGTAAAATAAATGTATATTTTAATCATGATAAACTTATTAGTATGCAATCTTTGCCTCGTTGAGGAATTACAAGATTGAGTGTTATTTTCTTGTTTATGAAATTTTCATATTAAATCATGTAAATTATTTTATTTTACAAGAATGGAGATTACTCATACCAGCTACCTCGCTGGCCCAAGTAAGTTTACGCTTCTTGAGTACGTTCTTATTGGAACGTAGCCATTTAGCCTTTCACAGGTTATACTTTGGCAGTTTATTTTTATGGAGCAGTTATCGTCAAAGAGTTACCTAATTAGAATTTTTGTCTATGTTAATTTTATTTAATGTTCTGTTGTTAAATTTTCACGTCTCAAATTTTGGGAAAGCGGATGATCCTAATCCTACGTGGATATAAGGAATTTTTTTCGTTTCCTCGAAAATCGGAGCGTGATAGCTGTAACGAAGTAAGAATCAATTCAACATCAATTGTCATGGCTTTAACCTACAATTAACTCCAAATCAGCAGTAACAACACCATTAACAACAAGAAAGTAAAGATTGATGTAATAAAAAAGATATTGATACTAGTTTACAAATTTAAGATGTAAGTGTATTAAGAGTAATTAAAAAATAGTGTATTAAGAGTAATTAAAAAAAACAACATATTCAGACTGCACCCAAGATATGAATTAAAATTGCAAAGAATACATAAAAACCAGGGGAGCACTAAGCGAAATCGAATTTACTTACTCTTGGGAAAGTTGCCATAAGATGAATTGAAATCCACCCATCCATATCCACATCCACATCCACATCCACATCCATTCTATTCCGCAAGAAGACATCCTTTACTAAATTGTCCACACTGCATTACATAGTAATTAAAATCAAGTCTATTTGAAAAGCTTTAAAGTTACAAAGTAAACCAAACCTAATTAAAATACCTGAACTAACATTCGATCTGTTTGAGTATTGCTTGGACAGACTACACTGTGGTTCTGGAAAACTATTGGCTACACTGTCAAGAGGCCTATAATTTCCAATAATTTAAGTAAACAATGAATTTAAAACACATCCCCCCATTTGATAAAACAATCGTCTTAGATTTAACTTTTTTTGTTTTTTTTGTCAATCATAAAGATGTTTATTAATGAAAGAAAAGGAAACAAAATACAAAGAAAAACATTCCTATATCAAGGAATGGAATGTCAAGACACCGTGAAAGTGTCAAAACCCAAATCTCTAAACAAATTACAAGTCGAACCCATTCTCCACAATAATTCTCTAATCTCGATAAAGATAGAGTGTTCTGATCTGTTGAGTCATTCAAATACCCTTTTCACTATTTGAAATATCGATTACCTATCACAGTTCATGTCTAAAATGCAAACTTAAAATTTGCACAGCTTCAGCTGTTTGTACTGAATCTCAAATGAAATTACACTTTTTTTTTTGTGGTTTCCCTAGATAGAATTACACTAATGGAATTACACAATATGGTATTGAGGGTTTTATTTTTATTTTTTTTATAAGATAAAATATGGTATTCAGTTGATTTAATCCGTAGTAAGCATCAAACCCTACAAAGTACAAACAAAGGGTTTTGATCTTACTAAAGCCCGGTCCACAATATTCATGTAGGTCTACATCATTAGCGATCCTAATGAGAAAAGTTAGATTGACAAAGTCAGAACCTCAGTTCAACTAAACTAATAATACATATCATTACAATATGTTTGTTTGGATTTTTGAAAGAGATTCAATAATCAATTATGATTTATCGATAGTAAGCAACTCGAGCAACATGGCTTCTGCAAAAACATAATTTTGTTATTGCTACTAAAAAAAAAAAAAAAAAAAGCTGCATTGGTTCGATTACTGGAATTCTCTTAGTCATTATAATGCTTCACATTAGGTTAACACACCTACAAAAGCAACATTACTAACATTGAAATTTCAAGTCGCATGCAAATATTTAAATTAGACATGGAGGCAACTAGAGTGCTTTGGGTTGAGGACATTCATGATGATTAGAGAGTTAAAATTAATTAACACATAGATACATAAATTCAATGACCAAAGGAAACAAGAAGAACATGATTAATAAGTTATTACCTTGGCCTCCAGAAAATCCACCATAGAATTGACCTTAGAAAATTTTCCATAAGCATTGTAGTTGAAGTTCATCTTCTCTTCTTCCTTCATATCTGGTATTCTAATTTAAAGGTGGTGTGTTTCCTTTCCTACTTAAAAAACCAATACAGTTGTTGTTTCTAGTTCTAATAAAACCAATACAGTTGTTGTTTCTAGTTCTAATAGGAAACTAATATCATAATTTCTATTTTTGATTTATTGCTAAAACTATACTATTTCTAATTTTCTAGTTATAATAGGAAACTAATAACCATGCCGCTGGCGGGTCTCGAACCTAGGACGTGGAGGATAAACCCACACAGTTCTAATCACTTGACCATAACACCATTCGCTAATACTAGAGTGCTTTGGTTGCTAATACTAGAGTGCTTTGGGTTGAGCACATTCATCATGATGATTAGATACTTAAGATTAATTAGTCCACGAGTGAGAGGAAAAGTCTATTATGTTTGTGTGAATTAGAAAAATATGGTTACTCAAGTCAACATAGTTTGAATTAGTTTCAGTTGTCTTGAAATCGGCATTCATTCATGTTTTTTGCTTTGCTCACTTCACTGTCTATGTTGTGTAGCCCCTATTTTCAGGAATAAATAAATAAATGACATAACTATGATTATCACACAAGAAAATAGGGTCGGGAAATCCAAATCGCACTTGAGCCAATTTATATACTCCATCGTAGTATAAACTGTGTATGTGGTTGAACAAAATGTTGTTTAGGGTGTATTTGGTTGCGATATTTAGATAAACACCACTTGGCTGCATTCATCGACACTGTGCAAAGTAAGGAGCTTGAGGAAAGCTGAATCACTGTTTCTATCTCGTAATTTTGATCTCTGAATAAGATTGCTGCAATATTTTAAATGCGAAATTCTAAATGTCGAGGGAAAGAGCGAGGAAACCAGCGAGGTAAACGAGGTGGCGGGGGGTGAACCGTTCACCCCCCTCGAGATGTGTTCCGCGCGCGCATCTCGAGGGGGGTGAACGGTTCACCCCCGCCACCTCGTTTACCTCGCTGGTTTCCTCGCCCTTTCCCTCGACACATAGAATCGCTAATTTTAAATTGAGAGTAATAGCTGCAAAGATTTCATGTAATATTTATCTTTGGGTACATGTAATTCTGATTTTGTTCTCAACAGGTTATTCAGATTTGCATTTCTATACCAGCTCTCATAACTAATTGAAAACAACAGTAATGATTTAAATACTAGTTATCAGTTTGCATTCGGCTGATTCGCAGTTGCAGTTCATCAATTCACAATTTTTATATCAAGCTCCAAAAGTTCCTAGCTTATTGCTTTCCTCTGTAGATCCCTTCTTGTCAAGGATGACTGTATCTTCTTTGAGCAAGCATATGCAATAACTAGTTTGATTGGATCACAATTGGGCACAGAATGAATAGGAACTTAACTAATCTCACGGTAAATGCAGAACTTTGACAAGAACAGAAAGACAGCAAAATATGGATTATCAATCAACCCATGCAACTCACTTGGAGCACCGAGATTTCTATTAGAAAATAAAAGGAATCTTATTGATGCCAGAATGAGTACACTAATGATCAATCCAAAGGAAGTAAAATAGCATGGACTCTCTGAGATCACCATAAATGTTGTAAACATTTAACGCAAAAAACAATGGAAGCTCTCACAGTGAAGAGAAGTGGCCATCTCCCACAAGATTGCAAGTCCTATAATTATTTCTTGGTGCTCTCCAGGGAATTAAAAGGTCTCACAGTGAAGAGAAGTGGCCATCTCCCACAAGATTGCAAGTCCTATAATTATTTCTTGGTGCTCTCCAGGGAATTAGAATCAACCACTACGCTCCTGATCAGCCACCTAGCTTGCAGTAGCTACTTTCTGTTAAGGACAGAGCAAGTGAGCAACCAGATGTTTTAGGAATAACCCCCAAAATCCTTCAACAAACATATAAATAAAACAACTACACTAACTAAAACCCAATAATAGACTGACGAGGTTGAGGTAGAAAATTTGTAGGCCCAACTTGGGAATTGAAGAGATGAATGTTAAGTGGAAAAACTCTTAATTACATACAGAGAAAATTGTTGTTTCACGAGCCTATAAGTGGCACAAGAATTCATGAGATTCTGGTTGTTTACAACCAATTAAGTGAGTCATGACTTTGCAATTGTCGTTAGCACCTAGTATATCTTTGATTGGCATGCCAGCATTGCATCAGCGCATTAGCATGCTTTGGTTGCCATGCAAGTCTTGTGTCTCATACAACCCATACCTTTTGCAAATTTTATCATGCCTCAAGTTTCGACACCAAAATTTCATTTTTGTTACTTTTAAAATTTAGTATTTCATTACTAAATTTATTTCAAAGATCTCAAATATTTAAAAAAAAAAGTTTCCAAATTACTAATTTTATCAAATCAGTTACATAATAGAAAGTTATGACATTTGAAGTTTAAAATAAAACTATAAATATCCGTCTGATGTCCAGTTGATACTACTTTGTAACATTAGCTCCATTCTGCTTTGATGATAATAATAGTAATTTAACTTCAAATTTCGTATTTACATTGAGCAATCAGAGTTTAAATACCAGTTCAGCTAATAATTACCTCTTCTTTAATCTCTTTCTTGCCTCCAGTGAAAAACTTGTAGCTTCCGTAGATAAGTACTCCCCAACCGGTAAAAGAAGCAATTACGAACTGCAATTAAAAACATAAGTAGAATCCTTTTAGCAGTTTTCGGATAAAGATGACGGATCTTAAACAGAAATATTAACATGCAATATAAAAAATAACAGCATATGTAAGAGTCTTTAAACATGAGTATCATCAATTTACGCCTGATACATAAATCCTAAATTGTGTAGGTATGTGTCATAAATGTGTGGTATGACTATGAGAAGGTGTTTTTATTGTGTAACATCTGAAATAATGTATGCTGTAGTTAACTCCTAAAAAAATGGATTGTCCTTGTTATGCAGGTGTATACAAATTTCTGTAGCAAATCACTTAGAAGTTCCAGACATTCACATTGCAAAGAAATTACAACCAGGTGAAATATGATATATGTAAAACTAAGTAAAAAAAAAAAAGTATATGATTCTCATTTGAATAATCAATCTTCCAAGAAATAATGAAACTCACATGCTCCTCTTTCCATTTTGATGGGCTCAAGGGGTCATGCCAAATATTCACCTTTGGTGGTCCATGATGATCTGTGACAAAGTGAATAAATAACTGATTATACAAGAAAGGATTTTGGAAATAAAGCATTCAAGTGAGATTGTAATGAACTTTCCTTTTTCTTTTAGTGGTCTGGGGAGCCCATTTAAACCCCAAGCTTGCTTTTCAAAAAAAAAATAAAAATAAAGCATTCAAGTTAATCCAAATCACAAAATATTTGCAGAATGGTGACTTCTTCTCCTTTTATTTTTATAGTTTTAGCTTATCAGGATTCAGGAGCAGATTGGCAACTTGTCATGAAATATGTAACTGTTGTATTACATGTCAAAAGAGTATGATTCTTCAAGGCCAAAACTAACATGAATTGATCCCAGCAGATTGGTAACTTCTCATGAAATATGTAACTGTTGTATTCCATGTAGTATGAGTTTACATTTCTTCACTGAAATAACTTCAGTGGCGAGCAAGAGAGTAATGCAAAGGGTATTTATTTATTTATTTATTTGTTATACATCAGTAAAACACCAGCCACCAAAGATTGCATTAAAAATCCCCTCCTTGCAAGCATTTAAGGAAGACAAAGAAAAAGAAATGAATATTACAAAGGACTTGGAACCACAAGGACCACAACAAACATGCAACCAACTCACCAATCTCTTAAAATTGCATCAAAAACCCCACCAAAAATGAACCTCACTCCCATCTATCTGATTTCACAAACCCCAATTAATGGCACAGAGCCACACCATCATTTTCATCTCACCAATGAGTTGAAAACATGCTTCTTCTTGTCTTCAAAAATTCTTTGATTATGTTCTTTCCAAATAACTCCAAGCCGCAATTGAATGTTGTCATAGCCACTTCCCTTGGGTAGAGTTAGAGTTGAAATGTGAACCAATGGTAAACCCACTCTCCCATTGAGGAACTCATGGTAAGAACCAGCCCATGCAAAAAATGAGAGCGATGATGCTTATTCTAGCCAGATTATCAATGGTTGTGACCAATCAACCACATCATGAAATTCAAAGATGGAGGACAATTCTTTTTTGGCATTGATTGATATTTAGGTTTCAAGACGGGATGGTGGCCAATTCTGAATATAAACTTTCATAACAACGATGAACACTAAGTTAGAAACATCCATCGCCACAAATGCTCTTTATCTACCACTAGGACAGCATATAGACATTCCACCAAGGCAGCCACCTGAAACACATTCCAGTTATTCAAAGTTCAAACCTCTACGAGGAGCTAAATCCTAAGAAGATTCTTTGAAACTCCACATTCCTTGTACAAAACCTCAAATTCATCTTCTAGTGGCCAAGTAAGCCAAGTATCTATCTAGAACTATTTCCTCTACCAACTTAAAGGAGATTTTGCTAAAATTTATTTTTGAATTTCACAATTGGTTTCCAAAGAGCATAACCATAGAAGTTGTTGGACACTTTAGTGAAGCAACCATTCTCTTCAAGCACATATTTCTCTTGATAAGCGCCAATGCCTTACCCATTTGATTGAAGTGTTTGAGGTTTTTGATCCCGAACCCACCCTTCTCTTCGGACTCCAATCCCCATGCACTTAACAAGATGAAATTTTCTTCCTTTAGATGTGGTGGTCCAAAGGAATTCCTACAAAAAATATTCATCTCCTTGCCAATAGAGTAGAACCTCGATAATTTAATACCCGATAAATTAATAACCACGGTTGAATAAATTTTTTGGCCAGTCCCGATTTAGGGATAACATGCTAAATTAATAAGATACATTATAAAAAAATTAATATAGATCCCAGTAATATATAAATTAATAAATTCCCGATACATAGTGCTTATGATTCGACTATGAGGCTTTTGGCTTTGAGATGAAAAGTCATTGTTGCATGTATGATGTGTTGTGTTACTATTACTTTTGTTTATTTAAATATAGTTTTGCTTAGTTAAATGTCCATAAAAAATAGAATAATGTAGTACAATCTAATTTTTTAGAAAATTAAGTAGATTCATGAATTTTACTTGGTTAAACAAATACATAAAATTGTTAGTTTGTAAAACGAGAAATTAAATATAATGTACAATATTAAGAAAATAAGGAATACCTTGATAAATTAATAAGTTATTAATTAATCTATAAATTAATAAATTATTAATTTATCTATTATTTAATATTAGCTAAATTAATAGATTTTTCTTGGTACCAAGGATATTAATTTATATTTTTATAAGGGTTTAACTGTAGATATAATTGTGTTGTTCATCATGATCACCAAAGTACTTCCCAAAGAATTCCTTATGGACAATTCTATGTGTTCTGGAGATTATTTGCATTTTCGAACTGCTAGACGATTTTGTATTTCTCTCAATGGTAGTCTCCCAACATTTCCTGTTTTAATATTTGTGCCCCAATGGCAAACCCGTGTCAGCCAAGGACACAAATTTATGGCTGGAAGTGGAAGCTAATTGTTTGATGTGGGGGATGTGACCAATATGACACGAAGTAGTGTATTGTTCAAATAGAGTATCCCATATACTCGGGATCAACAAAGTTAAACGTGGTCCCCAAAGAGAGAGAATGATAAATTCTATATATAAAATAATTGGTTGTTTTCATACAGATGGAATGGGGGAGTGATATATGTACAACTATGGAGATGGGGTGTCTAGGTGGACAAAAGGAAGACTTAGAGAAGATGAAGTAGGGAAGCTCGGTAAGTTATGGAACAAATGTTGAACAATGGTGGCGTCTACGCTAGAGTTGTGGTAGATTTTGGTAGGTATTTGACCAAAGATGCATGGACACGGACACGACATGCCGACTCGACAATTTTCCAAAAACTAGAATCCGGGAATACGTTGACATGACATACTATTTTTATTTTTGATGTCGAATAATTATAAACAATAATCTAATAAAATGTCTTCTTAGAGTGTTTCATCTTTGTTGCAAGTAGAAAAAAACACAAAGAAGAAAAAACATAGAGGAGAAAAAACGCAAAAATTAAGAAGAAATATATACTATCTCTATGCTTAAGTGGCTCTTTGCCCTATATCTTAAATCATAAAGAGTATTCACTGCAGATGAATCAAGAATCATTAAATTAAGTGATTTATTTGCGCACATCTAAAAGTAAAAAATAAAACGAAGTCAGTTGACGAGTATTGACTAGCCTGACCAAGTGATGGGTGTATCGGAGGCGTGTCCGACACGTTGACCATATCGATCATGTGTTTGATACATGCTGACACATTAACCACATATCCGACGCGTGTCGAACGAACGTCGTGTCGGATACGACAAGTTTTCCGAAGAGTCTGTACATCCTTGTATTTGACCCATTTATGCATACCAAGAGGTAATAGAGCTTTAAGTTGGAGAAGGTATCTTAAAGGTCTGGGAAGAACCGTGCAGAATGGTATTCAATACCAAATACCATATTCAAGGACGGGTTGTTGGGTGAGATCAAAAGCTGAATTTCCACATAGGTGCTCTTAACACTGAAATTTTGCTACAAAAACAAGCAAAATAACAGTGGGGACACCGAAAACATTATTCTTGAGTCTAGTGAGATCAGAGTCACAAGCTCAAAAGCAAGAACCATGGAGAACGAGACACGAGTGCAATGATGGAAGATGGGGTAAATCCTGTTTACGGAATTTGTGGAATCTCCAAAATATGAAAATCCTCATGGTGGCTTCTCCGTCTTAGTATGGGGTAATAAGTACAAGCACTTGGGCAACACTGGAAATACCAAATAACGGTTGGATTCTCCAAGGCTCAAAGAGGAACGGGAGAAGTGGATCACTATAACTCAGAAGGATGGCCTATGGAGAGGTTTCATGGTGTATACAAGTAGCTTGGGTGATAAAAACTCTGTGGAGAGGTTTCATGGTGAATCCAATTAGCTTGGTAATGGGGCAACCATTAGTACGGTAATGTAGCTTGTGCTAGAATGTATGAAGTAGACATGCTAGGACCACTGGATGCAAAAATAAGATTTTGAGTATCTATTGGTCTCAAGGACAATTGAAGGGCGGATGCATGAACTAGATATCCTTGCTGTTCCTTTTGTGCCTTCAAAGGTCCATTCAAAGAGAAGGAATGAGAATAACCTAAATTGCCCTGCTATTAAGGAGAAATATGTTGCTTAGAAATCATATCTTACAATTGTAAGAGAGATGGAAACTTACTATGGAACCAAGGCGCCAATAGGGAGTACTGAGCGTAGTGGTGGGGAGATGGAGAATCCGACAAGGCCCAAGCAATGGGCCCTCATAAGGCAATATAAATCGGTTCAAAGAGGACTCAGTGACGATGGACAAGGGAGGTAAAAAAGCGAATAAGTTT
Organism: Berberis thunbergii; assembly: GCA_003290165.1. Classification (NCBI taxonomy): domain Eukaryota; kingdom Viridiplantae; phylum Streptophyta; class Magnoliopsida; order Ranunculales; family Berberidaceae; genus Berberis; species Berberis thunbergii. The sequence continues at coordinate 10,721 of QNQO01010418.1, read as the reverse complement.
GGTTTGACATATCAAAAGAAATGGCCCAAAAATATTGGGTTATCTAGTTGACACTGACAAAAGCACACTCGTTGAGAAAGCCAAGTTGTTGTGCCTCAATCTGGTTAATATGAAAGGGAATCAGCTTGAATGTATAAAGGAAGTCAATAAGTGGATTAATATGGTTGAAGAAGAAATGTCACTCTAGGGTTCTTTTGTTACCTTTAGTTTTGTTTGGTTTCTCACTTTTTGTTTGTAGTGTTGTTGAAGGCTCAAAAAATTGTAATTCTCACAAATATCAAGTGACAGTGTAATTTTTATTTATTATTCCTCCCTAGGGAGTTAGACTTGTTATCTTCTCGAAAATGTAGTGGACCCCGGTACATTAGATTTATAACTTAGTCCCTAGAGGTGAACAAATGATTGAGCCGCCTTTAGATGCCAACATAGTTAGAATGCTCGGGATGGCTAGTGATGCTATTATCCCACTATTTGTTTTTGGGCAACCGTAAGTTCACGGAAAAAAAAAACAATGTAATTTTATCAAGGGCCATCTTCTATATAATAGAACCACACAACAATGAAGAAATGAACTTCCGAGATCACATTTTCTTTTCATCTAACAAACAAACCAGATAACATATTCAATATCAAATCGGCTAAACTGAAATTTGATAACTTGACAAAATGGGGTTCCTAAAAATCACAAATTTCGACATGGGTTTCGGTTTACTTCTCCAAAAGAGAAAAACTTGCAACTTTCAACATAACCCCAAATTGCAAGTCGATAAATTTACTTACCCATTACAATCAACTCGATCAAATCATAAGTAGACACAAAAATCACACAAACCCAGTTCTAGTTTTGAAGATCTGAAGCAAAACTATTTGAAGAGATCGGACTCATGAGAAATATGAGAGGAAATTAAGATTCAATTTGGGGTAAATCGATGAGTTACCTCCACCGCCTGAAAGGCCGCGCCGCTGGATTAGCTTGGCGGCTTGAGACGCCGATAGAGAGGAGAGCCGATTCATAGCTGCGGCTTGACGAGCCGCCACAAGTGCTGCCATCGCTATTGGTTTTTTCAGAGAGTCTGAGAGACGCGGAGTGTGCGACAGAGACGAGTGAGATGCCAATGCAGAGAAGTTATAAATACTCTTTGAACTCATTTTACATTTTGCACCGGGGCAACGACTATATACACCCACACCTTTTTATGGACTTTTTTAATCCCCTTTCTCACTGTTTATTTGGTTTTCCATATTCTTCAAAGTTCAAACCAAAAAAAAACAAAAAACGCCCTTTTTAAATTTGTTATGATTTCCCTTTGATTCGCGAAAAAATGACCTAACGGTGGATTTTGTGAGTATATGGCTTGCAACTCACCAAAAACTATAGTGTTTGATCATTTATAATAAGGGGAAAATTGAAGAGAAAAATTATTATTGGCAATTCACAAATTCAATTTCTCTTATACATTACTCAATTCTATTATTCAACCAATTAAATTTACTATGCAGTTTCTTTCTTATATGTGCATTACCATTATATTGTTAGTCCAAATGTTTTTAGATCCTCTGAGGCTCCGCTTGGTATACGATAAAATAATGCATAATGAAAAAGTTTACGACAGTTACATAAATTTGGTGTTTTGTTGGCTTTATGGAAAACGGTTATTGAAATTTGAATTCAAGACCTTTGCATCTCCTAGTTATGAAATTTTGCAAAACTTTGCAGTACAAAAACTCCCTCATTACTTTGCAAAATTCTCATCATATCCTCGAGTACTTTCAACTCCTTCATAAACACCTCAACAATCACCATTTTCACAACTACCATCGCCATCACTATCATGACCACCATACCACAACCACCACCACCATGCCACTACCACTGTCGTTGCCTCTTCCACCACTACTATCACTACCATAGCACAATCACTGCCGCAGCCAACTTCACCACTACCACTACCATAACATATTAATTGTCGCCGCCACCACCATTTTTAACAGCCACCATCATTGTCGCCACCATCGCTATTTTAACAGCCACATCCACTGCCATTACCGCCACCACCACCATCATTGTCCACACTCGCAATCAGCATCACCACAATCACAGCCATCGTGACCATGCCACAATTATAGCTACTACCATCATCGACACCACCCGCAATATTTTCTGATTTGCATTGATTTTCTTTAAATAATACTAAGTTTCCATAAAGTAATGCATTACAAACTAATGCATATGAGCCAATGGCATGACAACTCAACGGTTAGAGCTTGGCGGATGGTACCACTAGGTCATGGGTTCAAACACAGTTTGCGGCATCTTTATGGGTTCTGGGATTCTATAAAAACCCTACTTGCCTTTCAAAAAAAAAATAATAATGCATATGCATCAATTTGCAAAATGCATCAATTTGCGAAATGCATCATTTTACAGTGTACCAAACAGAGCCTAAGTGTATTTATCAGAGATAGGCCGACCTCCTATTTTATCAGTATGGGCGAGAAAGCGATAAAGTCCCACTTGCAACTCAATAAATGATCACGAGCATATAAAGAATTCCAGAAAAATGTGTTTAAATTTGGGATTAGGCTCACCATAGCAAAAAGAAATGCTTCATTTATCATGATAGTGATATTCAGAAAGCGTAACCAAAATAATACAACCATTTGCACCTTCTTCTACAGAGAGTTGAATCCCTCCTTGTCCCCATAGGAAAGTGAGTCTATCAAAAGGTTTTTGTCCCATAAACATCACGCACGCACGAGGAGGAGTAGAAAAGCCAACCAAACCAAGCAAACCAGTCTCGCTAGAATTTCTGCTATAAAAACCGGCCCATCCTACTAAAACACCACTCTCTCGGGCACAAAATCAAACAAGAGGGAACCAACACAATCTCCCTCCAATCAAAGTTCATCTCGTCAAGGTATTGCGATCCTCTTTTCTCCTTAGGGTTTCTGTATGGAACTTAATTTACAGCATAATTGACTCGTAAAACTTGTTTTCAATCAATAAACCATATTTTTGATGATCTCAATTGACACTTATAACTCCACTCGAATCTCCTCCTCTCTTTGTTTGTTTTGAATAAAGTTTTTTGGGTCTCGATCATTATGTATTCAATTGTACATGCTTGATGGGGCTTCAGTTGATTGTTCTGGACCCAATCCATAGCTTCAAATGATATTTAGCTATTTAGAAGAATAGAAAGATGCTAACTTTCGATAATTCAGTTGGGTTTTCGTATAAGATATTCACTGAATTATCTATTTTGAGATTATTGCCTTTGTTCCAGTAGTCCAGATTATCTGGAAACCCTAGAGTGCTGTTATCTTCAGGACAATTGATTTTCCAAACGTCTCACTTTGTAGTCATTTGAGGTCAAAATGGCAAAGTTGCTGAGTTTAACTTTTCACTTTGAGGGTTGATTGAGGTTTATATTCCGGGTTAAGGTCATACCTAAACTGAGTCTGTTTACAGAGTTTCTAGTATTACTTAAATACCATGTGATCAAGCTTAATTAGCCTATAAAAGCCCATCTGAATGTCTCCATACATAGGTTGTTAAAAAAATAATTTGAAACCGAGTTTGACATGGTGGCTTGGGAATCTTCACCAATGTCCATAGAATGGCCACTTCATAGAAAATTTTTATATACATTCATTGAGGGAAATGTTAAGATATGCGAATAAGGGCAATGCAACGTCCAGAGAATGGACACTTCATAGTAGAATTTTGGCATTTGAATACATACTTTCATTGAGGGTAAATGTTAAGATATGCGACTAAAGAAAATGCACCAGATCACAAATGATTGAGAAGAGATTTTGGAAGATTTGAAGCAATTAGTTAGATGTTATTCCTATCAGGATTTCAATCTATCAATATGATTTAGTCTTTCAATGGGTTGCTGTTGACTTCTTTTGTTCTCCACAATCCACACTATTGAATTTAGTCTTAATATGTTTGAAAAATAGCATAATCTGATGGGAATCTAAGGCAGAAGGATCCTAACCTAAATTGATTAAAACTGGTCACTCAAACACAACAAGGAAGATGACCCATGGAGTGGTTTGACTGTTTTAAAATTTTATCAGGAGTTGGATGGCAAAGATGCTTTCAAAGTTGGGTTCTCTATGGGAGAAGATAAGGATATTATGGTAAGTTCGAAGGAGAGGAGTATCACTAGGGAGGAAGAGGAGAATGAGGCCTCTAAAGGGTTACCTGAAGAGTAAAGCTATCAAAAGGAATGCGAGGCTGGTCAGGTGGTACTAAGAAAGGATCCTTGATATAGGTGAGACAGATAGCAATGGATATCTGAGGGATTTTGATGATTTGGTTGAAGGTTTTTTTTTTTTGTTACCAAAGATGGCTCGCCTGAGTATGAGAAGTGTGGTGAGTGAGCTCAGATTATGGACTTAGGTCCCTCTTTGGATCAAGCTCCTCAAGTTGGCCAAAGGTTTGAATGCGCCATATTGCAAGTTCTTGGACTTCGTTCAGTTGGAGTCCACATCTCCTGTCCAAAACAGAACAGAGTCAAAGAAGATTTTGGTTTCAGAATGCTGCTTTTTGGTTTGCAAGCTACTAAAAGCCTTATTTGAAGACTTATTCACTATCTGTTGATAACTGTGGGCCCTATACGTACATCAACTAAGATTTTTTTTCATGCTCAAGTATTCATGACTTATCGAAATAGATAATAAATTTTAAATGAGGGCATAAAGAAATAATTTGGTAGAGACAGCAGCTAAGAAACAACTGTGTTATGTCCTGTTTTGGTCTCAAGTATGTAGTGCGGGATTTAAGCCATATCTTTATTTTGGAAAAATGAGTAGATTTAGTTGCATGCTATGTGACAACTCTATTTATATATATATATAAAAGTCGTGTTGACCCTCCTGGACAAGACACATGGACACATTTTCATCGCGTTATCAAAAAGCACAATAATAAGTTTCTTTTATAGAGTAAAAAGCACAAAAGACTCTTTGAGACACAGCTCCTAAAAATAAGCCTAGGGAATGGAGCCAACCAACACCATAACTACTTTTCTGATAAAAACACTATGTAAATCATAATTTAACTTTTACTCAAATGGGGGGGGGGGGGGGGGGGCAACCAACACTGACCATAAACACTCTGCAATTCTTTATTATATGTGTTAGCCTAAACTTTATGATGTTTACACTCTTTAAATATTATCAGTTTGCCAATATATTTGCAATTAAGAATATGAATATATTTGGCTATGTAAAAACTAGGATTAAAAAAAAAGTCTACAATATGAAAAAATATACAAACATTAATAACCAAATAAGATAAAATAGAACTTTTATATATAAGCACTGTATTTCTATCCTTGTTTTCTTAGGTTACCGTATTCGATACCATATACCTGTGTCAGATACCGACATCCGTAAGTTACATAGGTTGCATGCTAGAATAATGAACTGTCAAAATAAAGCTGTGCATTCACTCTTTCCTTGTAACACATATCATTCTGTCGTAGATGGACTTTTAACCATATAAGTTTATTGTTGCATCTAAGAAACAGCATTTTGAGGCAAATGGGCCCAGTACCATTCTGTTCAGTATGATTTCAAGCATAGTCTGTAGTTAGATAATTTTAGTTGAACTTTAGCTTGGACTGTATGTGCTTCTTATGATGTTAGGGTTAGGAGAACTTTTAGTTTTAACTTTTTACATTTGGTTTTCGTAGGTGTTGCCATGGGACTTTGACTGCTTTTAAAGGGTTCAGGCAGAATGGCGGACAACGTGCAACCAATGGGAAGTCAGAAGCCTGAATGGCCAAAATTTCCCGGAAGACCTGTTCACCCTTTTCTCCCCCTCCCCAATCCACTAAGGTATCTTCCCGGCCCATGGTTGGTGCAGAGGCCTCTAGTTATGGAGCTGCACCATCAGCTGGTTTTGGCGGTCCGTCTTGGCCTCCGTCACGACCATCTTACGCTTTACCAGATGCCAGTCCTTATCAGCGTCTTCCAGTACCACAGCCCCCTTTATTGGCTCAACCCCATCCTCCCTCGAGCAGTCCAGCTCACGGGCAGCCAATGATACCTTCACCTCTTATTCCTTCTGTAGGTCAACAACCTATGCGGCCACCTCCACCTGTTTCTTATCACCCATTTCCTCAAAACCCACCAGTGCTTATGGGACCTCCAACCCATAATGTGAACCTTATGGCATCAAGTGGGACTCCTCCCCAATCTGTATTACCACCAACACAATCATCTGTGCATGGATATCCATATAGACAACCTGATGTAGTTACACAAGTTCAACCTGCTACAACTCCTAATTTTATGTCTCAACGAGGACCACCTTCTATGGGCCTGAGTTCAAGGGAACAAATGCAATATCCTGGTACTGGCCCTCCTTTAGGTACCGTGCAAGGATTGGTTGAGGAGTTCAATTCACTATCTGTTGGCTCTGTTCCAGGATCCATGGATCCAGGAGTTGATCCCAAAGAACTGCCGAGGCCTTTGGATGGTGATGTGGAACCAAAATCCTTTTCAGAGTCATATCCCTTGAATTGCGATCCTAGATATTTCCGGCTAACTACTAGTGGAATACCGAATTCCCAGTCCTTGCTTTCAAGATGGCATTTGCCTTTAGGAGCTGTAGTTCATCCTCTTGCAGAAGCTCCAGATGGGGTCAGTAACACTAAGAACTAAGATAGGCTGTGAATGTTGGTTGTCAACAATTCTTTAGCCATCCATCTAATTCGCCATTTCTTTTCTTTTCCTTTTTTTTCCTTTTAGGAAGAAGTGCCTGTAGTTAATTTTGGACCATTGGGTATTATCAGATGCAGAAGATGTCGAACATATGTGAATCCATACGTGGCGTTCACAGATGGAGGAAGGAAGTGGCGCTGCAACATTTGTGCTTTGCTTAATGATGGTATACAGTACATGACTAAGTATTACTTTTTTTTCCATCCCAATTATATTTTTTTCTTCATGCTTATCTGAATTATATTGTGCTTCTGTTGATTTTTTCGTTTTGGATGCGTTGATACTCTGGGAAAGTGTTCCTCATTCAAATCTTATAGGATATCCAGTTAATTTGCTCCGAACTTGAGGCGTAGAATCATTAGCACGCATCATCATAGTCTATGTTTTTCAGCTGAGATCTAGATTTGTAAATGCTTTTGATGAATATCTATCTGCATTTGCATAAGTTCAGTCAAGTGGAATTATCAAGTGCCATGAGTTACAAGTATGATTCATATCAGTCTTGAAAGGCAATGATTGGTTTTAAAGGCCTTTTTGGTATGGCTTAACTGATAAGACTAATCTAATGTAAAGTACCATCTAATGGTCAACGAGACCAAAAAGTGAAAAGACACATGTAAAGAGAATCCATCTTGCTTCATAATAGAATCTTGTGCTAACTAAGTACAAAAGCATCAAGACTAACAAATTTGAGTTTAAAAAAGAAATTGGACAATAAATTTATTGTCAAAAGCTGTTAGGACTCCATAGCTTCTCATCTAACTCCCATTGCTCTGAACATACATCATCTCCATAAGGTCATTTGGATCAAAGACATCCTCCAAGAGTTGGTTTTCTTCTTTAGACCTCCTTGCATGGAAGAAACTTGACGGTTGCAAAATTATCAAGCGCGGGTTGTTGCTGCCTAACCATTGTGTTCTATGAGGCCAGGCAGATCAATCAATAAATCTTACAATGATCCATTGTTCCCTTGCTAAAGAGATGTGGCAATGATAGATTAAGCGAAGCTTACAAACCAAATCATAAACACAGTTTCACAATTCAATGTATTCTCAAAATCAAAACTGAATTAACTAGTTACATTGGCCAATGGCTTAATTTATAATTGACTTAAGCTTGTTAAACAGACAACTAATTTCTAAACAAAATAGAAATTCTGACTCCTACTTGAATTGAGTTTCTACTTCTAATTGCAAAAGCAAAAGGCTTTATCTTAATTCTTGTTTGACTTGTACTCCTAGTTAAGCCTTAATATGAACTTGACTGATAATAATAACTAATACTAAATAAACAGTGGCGGACCGCAGGATTTTAGTCAAGGGAGGGGGGGGGGGGCGAAATGACAAATAATTATTAGTTGATAATAGTATTTATTAAGGGCGGAGCAAAAAACAATTTCCTACCCAAACTAGTAACTAAATAAAAAATACAACTAAAACAATGATACATATACCAAATTGAATCTAGCGTAATCCCATTTTAAGCCAAAATAAGGTCACAACATCGATAACCTTAGCAAGTGGCAAATGAGCTTAATAACAAGAATATATAACTAAAATCACAAAATAATTAGGATAAGTATCTAGTTGAAGCTTAAAATCTGAAATTTGCGAATATGATTAGATTCTAATATAATTTCATAGAAAAAAATGGTTTATGTGAGCCTCAAATTTTGTATGAGTAACATTTCATTGATTTATTATAGTTATTATTTTAGATATTAATTTTAAATAATTATTTTTGGAGGTTTTAATACCACTTGTGAACAAACAATTCATTTTTTTTTAATGTTTGGCAATTACATATAAAATTTCATTAAAAACAAAAAGTTAGAGGCAGATCACAATAACAGAAATAGTAATTGTCAGTAGCCATAAAAAAAATCATACGCTCCAAGAGGATCGAAATAAGTTTAACTAAACAGATTTTAAATGTTTGCAATTACTAATAAAATTGCAATTGAAAATAAAAAAAGAAAAAAATAGGCGAGCTCCAAGAGTATCGAACTCGGGTCGTTTACTAAAAATATTAACTTTCAACCACTACACCAACAAAGACAAGTTGAAATAATTAAATAAACAATTAACATATTGTATTATATATTATATAATTGATTTTTTGTAAAGATAAGTATTTATTAAAAATATTTTGAAAGTTGAAGGAGGGAGCTACACCCCTTAGTAGATCCGCCCCTGTAAATCAATACTAATACTAGTATACAATCTAATATTACCTATTCTCCTCCGCTTCGAAAAGTCTTAATCTTAATTCCTATTGGTGTTGTACTCCTAGTTGAGGATGAAATCTCCAAAAAATGCAACGCTAAGACTCGATCTCGAATCTTCCTTGGTAGTTACTCGTACCATGAATAATAAAGTCAATCGGGAACTTTCCCTTGGCGAATTTCTCTTCTCCATGAACCTAGAATTAGGGACTTTGAACAAATAAGGGAAACTAGGGTTGTTCTCCACAACCACCCCTTTCTTGATTTATCTTCTTTGCAAATTGAAAATTCTTGTTTCCAAGAGTTGGGGACTTGGGGAAATTAGGGTCATCGTCTCTGTTTGTGACAAGCACTCCGTTTTTGCGAATTTTTCGATCTTCAAATTTTCTTTCACGTGAAACCTGCAAATATACCGTGATGTGTTTTGGCCTCACCATACAATGACTTGCAAATAACCATATATCCTTCATACATACCAAATTGATAGATTCAGCATAAGCTTGCAAACCAAATCATAAACGATACTTGATAAACAAAGTTTCACAACTTCAATTTATTGTCAAAATCAAAACTAAAACTAGCTAATTACATTGGCCAATGAGCTTAATTTATAATTGACCTATGCTTGCTAGCAAACAACTGGTTTCCTAAACAAAATAAAAATCTTCACTCCTACTTGAATTGAATTTCTAATTCTAATTGCAAAAACAAAAATCTTAATCCTAATTCCGATTAGACTTGTACTTCTAGTTGAGGCTTAACATGGACTTACCCAGTAATAATAATGATAACTATTACTAAATAAATATTAATAGTAATACTAGTATACAACCCAATATTATATCGGCCAGAGACAGCTTTGGTGTTCAATCAATTTTAATCGTTTAAATCTTCGTGGAGATGAGATTTTGGCGTAGAAAAATGGGATTTGGGCTTGGAAAAGAATGATCCATGGAGCGGTTTGGGTGATTTGGAGGGAAAGAAATAACTGAATTTTCAGTATCATACAAAAAAATGTGGTCATTTTGTGGACTGACGTTAAGGTCAACCTTTGGTTATGGGGCCATAGTTGGGGTTGATATAAGGGCATTTTTTTTTCTGTGTGTGTGTTTGATTCCATTGTACACAACAGTAGTTCTGGACTGATGTTGTATTTGGGAGTTTGAGGTGCTTAGTGATTCCTCTTTCACTTACCCTCCTACCCCTCTCCTTTCTCTCTTCAATTTAATACATTCTTGTTTTATTGATAAAAAAAAAAGAAAAAAATCAGGCATTGTGGATACCTGATTTATTTATTATTGTTACTTTTAATTTAATTAATTGATATTTTATTTATTTTTCCTTTTGTGAGGATGATCCCCTCCCCAAAATTTTGCCAATTCTGGTGTGGTTCATGGATTTCCAGCGACATAAATCAATTCCTGATTGCAAGACAGAGCTTCAGGAGTTTTAAAAATAATTTGAAAGTTTTGGGACAAAACAAGTAGAATGCAAGCTATACCTTCTTCGGGTTGATCAAGGTGTATGATTTCTTTTGAGATCCAGCTCTTTGTTCTGTTTTTCGAAAGGCAAGACAGTTTTCAGGAAAAAAGATATATATATAAAATGTTTTAAAAAACGTTTTTCAACCTCGAGGCAGTCAAGCTTTTTCCGAGGCGAAGCGAGGCGTTTTTCACAAAAAAAATGATGAAAAATATAAAAAAAAAATTTACAAACAAAACAAAAAAAGCAATCAAACTAATGCAAGAGGAAA